>JBBMEF010000018.1:16204024-16216813 GCA_037832685.1 Sicyos baderoa | reverse complement strand
AAGCAGCCCAAGTTGAAACGTGCATACGAACTCCTTCAAAACGGGAGAGCCAAGGAAGATACTCCTCTTGGAAAATTCTCTGATTTCTTTCCCACCAAAGCTCATATAAAAGACATTTGACAGCATTAATCCATAAGATTTTAATTTTCTTTTTGAGCTTCGGACCGACTAGCAGCTGAAGAACGTTTTGCTTGATATCATTTGCTAAGGACCATGATAGCCCAAAAGATTGAAAGAGGCTGTTCCAACAGTTAAGAGCAAATGAACAAGAAAAAAGAATATGAAAACCGTCCTCGGAAGCTTTGAAACAAAGGTGGCAAACGGATGGTTGAAGATGAAGATTGACCAACTTTCTTTGCAAAATTTCTGCTGAGTTGATTCTACCATTAAGGAGAATCCATATAAAAACACTGATCTTCCTTGGGCTTTTTGATTTCCAAATAGCTTTGTAAACGTCTTTGTTCAATCGAGTGCTCGATCCTAAGAAAGCGGTAGCTGACCTTACTGAATAGCGACCAGAAGGTTCAAGGGGCCAATGTATTGCATCCGGACTAGAGCCAATTGATTTTGTTGATAACAGACTGATTAATTCTGAAAAGGAGGAGATTTCCTCCTCCTTTAGAAGCCTTCTAAATTCTAGCTGCCATGAACTTGTGTTGCAATCCCAAAATGATGCAATGGTATCATTTGGTTTTGAAGAAATTGCATATAAATCTGGAAATTTCATCTTGAGCTCACAAGAATCGAGCCATACATCATGCCAAAACAGGCTTTTAGAACCATTCCCGATCTTTATATAGGTGACTGAATAAAGTTTGTTCCAATCCTTGAGAATGTTCAGCCATGGACTTCTCAAAGTGGAAGAAACTTTCCGAGTTAAGTGCCAATTATCAAAACTACAACCGTGGATGCTTGAAATAACCTGACTCCAAAGTGCATTGTGCTCATTATGAAATCTCCACCCCCATTTAGCAAGCAGAGCTGAGTTTTTCAAGTGGATTTCCCCAATGCCCAAGCCTCCCATAGATTTTGCCTTTGTCGTAATGTTCCATCTAACCATATGTGAGAGGCTATTGGAACTTGAGCCAGCCCAAAAGAATTTTCGAATCAATCTTTCAAAAATTGTTGAGACTTGAAGAGGCATTCTAAATAGTGAGAGATAATATAGGGGGATACTAGATAGAACCGAGGAACAGAGTGTTAATCGACCTCCTCTGGATAGATAATAATGCTGCCATTTATCCAATCTTTTCTGAATTTTGTCCAAAACTGGTTGCCAAAATGATAAGTGATTTGGATGTCCACCAAGAGGGAGACCGAGATATTTTAATGGAAAATCCTCGACCTTACAACCAATTCTTGTCGCTTGAATCCCGATAGTGGCTTCATCAATATTAACTCCACAAAGAGAGGACTTCCCCCAATTGATTCTCAACCCAGAGCACCATTCAAACAATTCAATTGTGTTTATTAAAGAACTGAACATACCATCATCAGCCTTGCAAAACAATAAAGTATCGTCTGCGAATTGAAGCAAAGGAATGTGAATGCTATCTTTTCCCACTACAAAGCCTTCATAAATCCCTTTGGAGTAGGCATTTTCGACCATTGCACTGAAAACATCTCCAACTAACAAGAAGAGGAAGGGGGAGAGAGGATCTCCTTGCCTAAGTCCTCTTGTAGCTGCTATTCGGCCTCTAGGTCTTCCATTGATGAAAACTGAATACTTGGGGTTCACTATGCAGCCCATTATCCATTGGATCCACTTCGAATGAAATCCCTTCCATTTAAGAACTGTTTCAAGAAAATCCCAGTCCACACAATCAAAAGCTTTCTCAAAATCTAGCTTAAGGACCCACCCTTGCTTCTTTCCGCCTCTATAATCTTCAAGGGCTTCATTTGCTGTAAGAATTGGATCCAGAATTTGTCTCCCTTGAACAAATGCACTTTGGTATTTTGAGATCAAACAAGGCATTACATGTTTCATTCTTTCGGCCAATACTTTAGCAAGGATTTTATAGACCGAATTTATCAAGCTGATTGGCCTATAATCTTTGATTCTGCAAGCATCTTCTCTTTTCTTTATAAGGCAGATAAAATTTTCTTTCAAACTTGAGTTCAAATGCCCATTCTGATGAAACTCATTGAAGAATCTAGTCAGGTCATTTCTAAACAAAGGCCAGAATGAAGCAAAGAATTCAACAGTGAATCCATCCGGGCCCGGGGCCTTGTTTTTCCCCAAAGATTGAATAGCAACAAGAATTTCTTCCGGAGAAAAGGGACGTATGAGTGCTCTGTTTTGTAACATCGAAAGTCTTGGAGTACTCAAATTGCAAGGGATTGATCTTTGACCTGGTAATTTTTGGTATAATGCAGTGAAGAAACTCAATATTTCAGATTCAATTTCCACCAGGGAGATTAGAGAGCCGTTATCTGATTGCAAGGTTGAAATTAGAGATCTTCTTTTCCTTGCCGAGAGAAATTTGTGGAAGAAACCAGTGTTCTCGTCGCCTTCTTTTAACCAATGCAGCTTACTTTTTTGAATGTTATTCTTCTCTTCCGAACTGTACAGTTGCAACAATTGACATTTTGCTTCAGACCATCGGCTTATTTCTTGATGGGATAAGGGATTCAAATCAGCCAATTCATCGATAGAGTTAATTTCAGATAACAGAGATTCTTCCAACAAATTCTTCTGTGTTTCCTGATCAATCTTCCAAACGTTAAGAGAATCCTTAAGATTTCTTAGCTTTGCCGAGATTACAAAACCTGCCCAACCAAATGACTGATCGTTGACAATTTGATTCTCAATTAAGGACCTGCAAGATGGAGCAGATAACCAAGAATTGAAGAATCGAAATGGTGGAGGCCCCCATTTGAATGAACCAGCTTCCAACAGAATAGGAAAGTGATCTGAAATGGTGCGAGCTTGCCTTGTGGCCCTGGAGTTTTCAAAAGTATTCTCCCATTCTTCTGAAGTAAGAAATCTGTCTATCAAAGATCTGATCGAATCATCTCCCGGTTTGGACCAAGTAAACAGCCCATTTGAAAGCGGTAAGTCTTTTAACTGTAAGTCTGAGATTAGGGAACTGAATTGCTTCATTCCTCTAGAGAGTCTTCTACAAGGTTGGCGTTCTCTGATCCATCTTATCATATTGAAATCTCCCCCGATACACCACGGATCATTGATAGATTCAGATAACAGACGTAATTCTTTCCCAAATTCCTGCCTCAGACGATTGTCATTTGGTCCATAGACATTGGTGATCCAGCAAATTTTGTCCTGTGCAAAAGAAAACTTTATAGTCAAAGAAAACGTACCCGGGATGAATTGAATGGCACTGATCTTAGAATCATCCCACATTGTTACTAAGCCCCCTGATCTGCCAATTGCACTCAAAGAGGACCATCCGACGTTTTTAGAACTCCATAAAGATTTGATAATTTTCTTGTCTAAAGATGGAACTTTAGATTCTTGAATTAAAACAACTTCAGGGCATATTTGCAATATCATTCTCTTAATTGAAGCTCTTTTGTCAAAGTTCCCAAGTCCTCTAGTGTTCCAAGATAATATCTTCATATTCCAGAGGAGATGGTCTTTAGCTTGAGACCGCTGTCGGAGACAATCTTATTGAACTTATCCGGAAATATACAATCTGATAACTCAGCTGAGAATTCCGATAAATCGGCCGGAAAAACTTCTAAGATCTCCTGATCATCGTGAGGTTCATTAGCAAGATGCTCTGATTCATTGGAGCTAACACTGAGAATAGAGTCTGTGTCGGAGTCAATCTGTCTTGCCGGAGGGTCTAAATCCGGGGGAGAAGATACTGGAATGGTGAAGGCAGCTGGGGAGATCGGTGAAGGTTGAAATGCAAAACCCGTTTTATAGTTAGGTACAGGGTTCGATGGGATAGGTGTAGAAAGCTTTGATGTTCCAATATCGTCTAAGGTATCTGGGTTGAGTTGCACTGGGGATTTCTTCCTCCTTGAGTAAAACAGAGGCAGGGGAGAAAAAGTATCGGGGAAAGGAATGGGGGAGATAGAATCCGGTGAAGTTGGTGAGAGAGAGGGGATGGTGGAGGGTTTAGCTTGGCCGGGAATAATCGGAAATTCAAAAGATGAATATTCCGATTGCTTGAGAATTGTGGGAGGGGAAGCGGGAAGGTCGGGTTGGATTGAGAAGAAGTATCCTTGGGCAACCCTTTCTCCTAGCTGATCTGTTAGTTGCAATCATAGTGTTGAGGATCAGGATCATCTGGATGGGCATGGATTTTATCTAACTTCTATTGGAGCATTCCGTTTCCATACAAATCCACTTATCTGCTTATTACCTTTGGTGTGGACCTGTAGTCATAGTCATCATTTTGTTGATGATGTGGAAATCTTTTTTTTTTTTTTGTAACTATTTTTTTTTTTAAACTTGAAAATCGAAGTTTCGCTCCACTATACCCGGCCCAGGGTAACCACGCCATTCCTTAGGCTAGTCACTGGGAGACATCGAAGGAATTTTTTTTTTTGATAAGAAACCGAGACCAATTTCATTGATGAATGAAAATATTACAAAAATAGTTTAATAGTTACAAAAAGCTATGCCAATGTGCCATAAGAGTAGATATGCTATAGTCTTTAAAATGTGTTAAAGAATGAGCCCAATTTATAGCAAGGACAGATATGGATTCCAACAATCCTTCCTTTGTGAACTCCACATTTGAAAAAATTAAATCATTTCTAGCTCTCCAAAGGGTCCACCAAAAAGCTGCTAAGAAGAGGCACCATAAGATCTTCTTTTCCCCCTTAAAGGGATGGCCCATAAATGAGTAGATAATCAAATCATGAATGTTGCCGGAGAGACCAAATCCCAATTGAAAATTTTGGTGAGATAATTCCACAGATAATTAGCAGTTGAGCAAGTCTTGAATAGAAGAAGTGAGATTCTTGATCATTAAGACATAAGTGACAACATTGGGGCAGAATCATCATATTCGGGCATCTTTTTTGGATCTTGTCATTTGTGTTGAGAATACCATGACTAAGTTCCCAACAGAAGAACTTAGCCTTTTTTGGCTGAGGGCCTTTCCAAATCTCTATAAAAATTCATTTTGACAAGGTCCGCAGGGGGAGAACGGATGGAACATAATGACTTTGTTGAGAAATTCTCCGATTTCTCTAAGGGCCAAATCCATCGATCAACTCCATGGCCGGGGCATGTGGACGATAATCTGTGAGATAAGGAAGCCCATTCAACAATTTCATCATCTTTCATATTTCTTCTAAAATTCAAGTCCCAATCATCAATATCAGAGTTCCATAAATCGGCAACTGTTGCTTCCTTTTTCAATGAGAGGCTGTAAAGCAAAGGATATTCCCCACTAAGATCAATGTTCTCCAGCCATTTATCCTTCCAAAATAAAATATCAGATCCTACTCCCATTCTCAGAGATATATTGTCGGTAATTAAATGTTTCCATTTATCAATCAATCTCCAAGGTCCTCTCGCAAGCCTGAGGCCTCTATCACCAGATTTCCGGTCCCCCACACAACCATATCTAGCCTTTATGCATTTTCTCCAAAGAGCCTCAGGTTCAGACTGAAATCTTCAATGCCATTTTGCAAGGAGAGAGATATTTTTCAGATGAATATCAACAATCCCCAAACCACCACTCTCAATCGGTGCTTTAACCTTATCCCAATTTAGCAGATGACAGAGTCTAGAGCCCTCTTTTCCCCTCCACAGATAGTTTCTCATAAGCCGCTCGATGCATTGAGTAACTTTTTTAGGAGCCTGGAATAAAGATAAATAATAAATCGGCATATTGGATAGAGTAGCATTAATCAGGGTAAGGCGGCCCCCTTTAGAAATATGCGATGATTCCCATGATTGCAATCTTCTCTCAATCTTCTCAATGACCGGAATCCAGAAACTAAGAGAGTGTGAAGAGAGTGTGTGTTACCATTTAATGGAAGGCCCAAGTATGAGGAAGGCCAAGATTCCACTTTGAAGCCAAACGGGGTTGCCAATGCCAATGCCTCATTTTGGTCAAGACCAAGATAGAGAAATTCAGATTTTTTACAATTGATATTAAGGCTCGATAAATGCTTAAACTTCTGTACAATTTCCATGATCTTTTCAAAAGATCCATCTTTCAAAGTGGAGAATAAAAATAGTGTCATCTGCAAATTGAAGATGAGTGATGTGAACAACCTCTGATTCATAACCCATCTTGTAACCCTCAATCCCACCATCATTTTCAGCCGATATCATCAGTCTACTAAAGCAGTCCATAATCAAAACGAAGAGAAAAGGGGAGAGGGGATCCCCTTGTCTCAGTCCCCTGACATCGAAGGAATTTTGTAACTATTTCATACATCAACAAAAAGTTTTGTTCCTGTATTATAAAAAGAAAGAAATTTGGGTGGGGAATTGTTCTCTTTGTTTGTTATTCCCTAGGTTGTTTCATTTATCCCTAATGAATAACCAAATTGTGAGTGATGTGTTGCTTCTCCCATGGCATCAACATTCTATCTTTTTTAGTGTCCAATAAGGAGACATTGGATGCTATTACCCTCCTTGATCTTGTGGGAGTTTTTTCTTGTATTTCGAACTGCATAAATGTTTGTTGTTGGGTTCCTACCCTTGTAGATGTTTTTCTTGTCATTCCTTCTTTCGGTGTTTGGTTGATTCGTCTCCCTCTTCGTTGGTAGATGATGTATTTACCTTCTCATGAAAAGTAAAAATTTATGGATCCAACTTGTTGCATCTTATCAGGTAGGCGGGACAGTACCTTGATCATTTTCTTTGGGGCTGCAAGATGTCAAGAGGAGTGGAGGCAGTTTTAAGGTGTTTGGAGTAGTGTTGGTGAGACAGAGGTAGTGTAAACTGTAAAGAGTTGTTTGTTTCTCATCCCTTTCGTGAGAAGGGGGAGTTTTTGTGGAAAGTGGAGTCTTGTGGGATTTTGGGGAAAGAAAATTAAAATAAAATTTTAGAGGGTGAAAAGATCTTTGGTTGATGTTTGAACCCTCATTAAAGTCTAAGTTTAACCTCCTATTTGTAACAACCCTTTAAGTGTAAATTTGTTAGATTTGAGGCCTTTTTTTGTAGGTTGTCTCCCACTTTTGTGTCTATGTTCGGTTGTTTTGTTTTTTCATTCTTTTCTTAATTAAAGTTTGGTTTTTTTATCAACAAAAAAAAGAAACCTGAGGGCTTTCAATGTGATCAATCATCTAATTGACGTTGACCTTTGCATCAGTATTCTTGAAACATACTCCTCAAGTAAATATTATTTAAAGTTGGAAGCAGGTAGAATTTGGGAGTGCTGGTAACTATTTTTCTTGCTAAAACTTTGAATAATTTCTTCTTTTTTAAAGGAAAAGAAAACATTTCACAGATCTGTTAGACAAAATTAGTATACAAAGTTTCACTTTTCTTGGGGATCTTCATTCTAGATATATAATTAAAGGAATTTTCCAACCTAGGAGTCAAGACATCGAAGGAAAGAACTGATTATTTGCTCTAACTAAACTTTGAATTTTTTTATAAAAAAATAATCGAATATAAATAGAACCTATCACACTTCCAGACACAAAATTGAAATTCAAAGATCTATTAGACACTTTGTAAAGTTCTAATAGATCTATTAGACACTTCATAACTTAACCCAAAAAACTATGGAACAAAAACAACCCAAAAAACTTTCATTGATAAGGAACAAAAGAAGTACAAACATGTTGGTTGATATAATTACATTTACTCCAACCCATCAGTTTCAATTCCACTTGTAAGAGATTTCTCAAATTTCAAAACCACAAATGAGGAGTGTTGGTTGATATAATCACAACCACACAGTAAAAAGAGTTTCCCAATAATCAAATATCCACAAACATTAAAAAAAAAAAAAGAACCATTATTTACCTCCACATGTCCAGCATGGAATAGATCAAATGCACCATCTATATAAACAATGCGAGCATCTGGTCCTGGCCCCTGCAGCCACAAACAAGGACAGATTGTGATAATTTTCTTCTTATCCTTTTGATGAGAGATTATATAATATGTGGCGATAACAAATTTCCTGTAAAGAGAGGGGAGCTAAAAAGTTTTGAACAAATAAACAAAAAATCCTGCCATGATTTGATATTTGAGGGGTGAAGTAATAAGAACCCAAATAAATCAGAAACAACAAGGCAGGCCCATATTTTTCTTTTTAGTGTAGATATCAAAACTGACCAATGCAGCTTATGAATGATCTCTTAAAACTTGACTTCTTGACTTCTTTTGAGATAATAATGAAATTGTATTAATAAGAAGGGAAATTCTCAATTTTACCCTTGGACTTAGTAAAGTGTTACAATTTTTACTTGTTCAACTTCTACTGCATTGCCAATAAGAGTAATAGCTCCATTGTCACGAGCCATGACCAAGAGGCCATGGGTTCAAATCTCCTCACCCCAATATTGTTGAACTAATAAAAACTTCTACTACATTCTTTCCCATTAACTTAAACAAAAAGCAGCATGAAATATTCACAAAAGCTAGTTAAATGGAAAAACAAGGCTCTTTTTGCAAAATGAGTTTGGAAATAACATGAAGAAAAATATTATTATTGAACTTTTTTAAAGTTTAAGAACCTATTAGACACAAAATTAAAAGTTAACAAAGCTTCCTTTAAAAAAAAATAGAGAGAGCTATTAGACACTTTTTAAAGTTCAAGGACCTTTCAAAAACATAGTTTATATGATATTAATGCGTAATACAATTTTGACAAGTTCTAAACCTTGAGGCTTGAGATATGCTCTCTTTCTAAGCATGGAGGGAGAAGAGTAAAGGAAATAGGTCTCTATCGCGCCAATTATCAAACAAAAAGAGTGTTATGGTCTCTAATTTTGCGAGACGTGTATAGTTTGACAATGTCTTCCATCCTCATAATACTAGCAAAGTGCTTTTTCGACTTAATTTGATAAATACATAAAATCAAGCTAATGGAAGGCAAGAGTAGACACCAGTCACCTTACTCCAAAGGGTACTGGGTTCATCATTAAAAGACCAACACCACTTGGCCTAAGGTGATCTACTATGATCCTTTGTCTTGCTAAACCCAAAACGAAACAAAAGAAGAACTACTTCTAGTTGATTAGTGGGAGTCACTCTTGAACTTCACAGCTTCCAAAAAGAACTTGAATCAATTTATCAAAACAATTTTTTGGAACATAATTTTTTTAAAAACAAAATTTATCGAGACAATTAAGAGCCTTAAAACCAATAAGAAACGGGAACGCTGAACTACATAGCCCAAATAAGAGTAACTCTACCACACGACTGAAGCATCAGTAATCCCTTTGAAGAGATACAACTCGCAACCTTTTGCATAACCAGCTACCAGAAGGGAAAAAGAAAAATATGGGTTCTCATCCAAAGGTGAGCTAAGTAATAAGTCAACGTAGATGATGAGTTCCTGTTGAATTATGTTAAACCACCAATCAAACCAAAAGTTTAAGCTGGAGGGTTGGGATAAATTTAATTATATCAACTAACACTCTCCCTCACTTGTGGGCTTAGAAATTTGAGAAATGCCCTACAAGTGGAATTTAATTTTAATTGGGGAGGAAACGACTTGGCAGGAATTCGAACTCAACACCTCCTCCAGCTGTGATACCATGTTGAATTATGTTAAACCACCAATCAACCCAAAAGCTTAAACTGGTGGGTTGGGGTAAATTTAATTATATCAACTAACAGTTCCCATCCCACAAAATCAAAATACCACCTAGTAGACCCAATGCATGTCCATTCTAGTTGTCTCTTTCCCCACAAAGTCGGGGCAATACCACATTTATATCACATCCATAAACCAAAATTGTTACTCGTGGGGACAACCATAGTATGCTAGTAGTAAGAGCTTGATATGTGTGGAAAGGTGTTCCCACAGTCATAGGTTTAAGCTTCCGGGTACAACGTTCAATAAATGAAAACCTTTCTTGTCCTTCTAAACAAGCATTAGGGCACATGCAGTCTCCTCGTGGAATAGTGGGGGGCATCCAATATACTAAATATTGGGGAAAATAGAGAAGGAAAAATAAAATCACAAGTACAACCTAAATACTAACAGATAAATCAGATCAGAAGACCAACAATGTAAATTTCAAAAAAGTATGAAGTATAATGAAAGTTCAACGAGAGACACAACCAGTTACCCATATTGATTAAACAACTAATATTGGGGGAAGTACAAACCTTTCCATTGGAAAATTGAACAATTCTACGAGAAGTTGGTAAGAAATGAGAGATGCGAGTTCCACTTCCAGATCCACCATCATGAAGTTTCTGACTGTGACCATGACTGAACTGTCTTTGTAATGACGAATGATTTTGATTGTCACTAGTAGATCTCTCTCTTACACAAAGAAGCATGCGTCCTGTACATGATACGATATTCTCAAAAAGACTAATAAACAGGATTAAACAATCAAGAAGCAGACTTCAAGGATTAGTCCAGCTTTACAAATTTCTTTAGTCCAACCATTTAGAAGTAAACTTACCTACCTAATGTGCAGACCACTATGTCAACCCATTGGGGTTTATCTTGTAACTGTTATTTATCTATCTAATGTGCAGTCGGGGTACATGATATGATATTCTCAGAATTTCCAGTCTCATGAAGTTACATAAATACCAACCTACAATATCCGTGCTTGAAACTCCTTCTGTGCGCTTGATCTGCTTGTAGCGACCTGCCTTCTTAGCTAGAGCATAAGCATCAGTTCCATCAGGAAGAACACAAGGGTCATCGCCGTGAATGATATAATCTATGTTGTACTCATCAAACAGCTTTCTCATGAAATCTTCAGTTATCGCATAGGGCGCGTCCGGAATAACCTCATCAACCCATTTAACAGCATTGACCATAATCATCCTAAAACATACACAAAGTGATTAAGTAGGGACTAACAACTTTCACATGACACAAATACAACATTCAAGACCACACTATTAGACACTTTCACAACAAACCCACAAGAGAAATGAGATAAATTGAAGAAAACACACACACACACACACAGGTTGAGAGCAAAACCTAACCTCTCGTGAAGAGGAGTAACAGGGGGGCCTTTGTTGGCAATGATCTCCGCATCGCTGACAACGCCAACGACCAATTGGTCCCCAAGGGCTCTAGCCTGACGCAGCGCATTGCAATGGCCGTAGTGCATCATGTCGAAGCAGCCGTCCATGTACACGCGAACGGGCTTCTTCTTCTTGCGCCAAATCTTGAGCGAGGGCTGATGAGGAACCCCCAGGTGAAAACCCAGCAGCGATACCCCGACCACTGCCCCGCCAATCAAGCATGTGGCGACAAACTTGGCCCAGCGCTGCGCATTTTGGGATGAAGCTGCGTCCGGATCCATGGCTGCTCGTGAAATGAAGATGAAGATTGATTTTGCGGAGGCGCGATTCGAAGTGCGCGATTAGTGTTTTGTTGTAAATTCTTGACGTGTGTGCATGTCTAGGTATTTGGAAAACGGTGCCATGGCGGTGAGTGAGCTACACGAAAAATCAAATTTAGGGGGCGCCACATTTTCCCCTTCTGCAACAACAACAACAGTTACAGGTAGGTTTTCTGATATCCTCAATGTCACGCCCTATGTTAACCAAAGCTTCAAGAAAATAATTTTTTTTAAAAAAAAAACGACCAACCCAATCAAATTAATTAGTTCGGTTCTTTAGAAATATTATTGTATCAATTGGTTTGATATTTTAGACAACCAAAATATATTTGTTTGGATCATTTTTGTTGCGATATGCCTTGAACGGCGGATGTCCTGCGATAAGTTAGTCGGGGCTAAGAAAAATCAAAATATATTGAGATTGGGATTTTTTTTGAAAACCGAGAAATCGGAGCTTCGCTGCCCTACCGGGGCACCACTGGCCCGTCTCTAGATTGTGGCATCGTGATACTTTGAAGGGTATTCTAGTTTAAGCGTTTTCCAGTGGGCTCGAACCAGAGATCTCTTAAGGAAGCATGCCTTGAAGTCCTGAGCTTCAACCGTTGGGCTGCCCCTTGGGGACTTGATATTGAGATTTGATGGAAAAACCAATTTAGATGTGAAATATGAAGTAGGAGTAATATAAAATATTATGTTATTTACAAGAATGGTTATTTTTAGCTAGTAACAAAAATTGAAAATGAGACAAAAATTTGAAAATGGAATCCAAGTCTCATTGAAATCAAAATCGTAAACCGAACTAAAACAAACCAATATTTTTATCTTTTATTGGACATCAGTTCGAACCCAACTGTTAAAAAACCAAGGATATCGATTCGATTGTCGGCTGTGCACAAAACTCGCAAAAATCGAACTAAAATCACTTGTACTTAAACCGAATGGAACCATTGTCGGTTCTAGTTAAATTTGGTCCGGGTTTCACTAAAATAAGTCGAAGATGACTGGTTGATTAATGAACCAAACAAACCCAAAAATTATGTATACATATGAAACTGAAAAATCAAAACTCGCTCGTAGGATTCGAACTTTTGAAACATCCAAAAATCATGCTTTGAAAGTCATAAGTCTCAACCAACGAG
Organism: Sicyos baderoa; assembly: GCA_037832685.1. Classification (NCBI taxonomy): domain Eukaryota; kingdom Viridiplantae; phylum Streptophyta; class Magnoliopsida; order Cucurbitales; family Cucurbitaceae; genus Sicyos; species Sicyos baderoa. Next base: position 16,204,235 of record JBBMEF010000018.1, on the reverse strand, counting down.
ACTGCTCCTTAAGGACACAATAAAATATGTATTAAAATGTTGGAGTAGTGAATATCCACGTTTGATAACGTTCATGTTGGAAGAGGAACCTAGTGGATGACTGTTAGGCAAATAGTGTTCACACAAATTTTGCTAAAATAATTATCTCAAGTGAAGTGTGTGGTTGAAGGCGAGTCTCAACTTCGTCGTTGACGAAGGAGACTAACCGATC
>JBBMEF010000018.1:16183943-16194155 GCA_037832685.1 Sicyos baderoa | reverse complement strand
TCGACGGCTAGGGTTTTTCCACCATCTCCACCGCCGCCAACTCCATCTCCATCTCCGCCTCCACCTCCACCGCCTCCAACTTGGGAGGGTATTGATTCGATCATATCAGAAACATCACTAAATCCTAGGTGGATAGAGGCTCATAATTTTTTGTTTTTTTATTTTTATATCCATGAGTGTATGAGTTTGGGCCACCTTACGGGTACCTCGACTATTCTCGTGGGACATACCACCCGACTCTACAACATTTGGATGTCAAGGAAAGTCGTAGAAAATTATATTGAATTCATCACCTCTTAGTTACTTAAAGTTCTTCTTCATTACTAGGTCACTCTATGATGGTTGGATATAGGCTCGTAATGAGACATTATATTGAACTAAATTTCCCACGACCTCTTCTTCTTAATCTATCGTCAAAGTTTCTCATGTTACATTCCAAAGAAAGGAAAGATCTTGTCAACCAAAAAATCCATTTCCTCTAAAAAAAGATAGCTACAAATTATTGTTTTGAGTTACTCTTTTAATATCTTGAGGATCTAGGTTGCTTAAAGCGATCCAACTAATCATAGGGGACAAGTCTTACCATATTTGTCTTGTTAGAAGAGATAGTAGTCAAGATCAGTAGTAAAAAGAATCTAGAGTCTAATAAAATGAGTAAAACACCCCAAAAGATCTGAGAAAACTTACCACATAGGCCATCTCTCAGTGTTCCATTAGGCATAAATTCATAAACAAGCATCTGTTCTCCCTGTTCAAAACAAAAACCGACGAGGCCAAGAAGGTTCTTGTGATGAACTCGTGAAAGTAGTTCGATTTCCGTCCGGAACTCGACGCCGCCTTGCATTGATCCTTGTTGAGCTCTTTTGATTGCAACTACTTGTCCATCCACAAGCAATCCTCTATATACCTACAAAGGATGATGGCAGTGGTCTAATACAACTCTAAAGAAACGATAAACCGGAAACGAAAACAGTAACAATCATTTGCGCATTTACCTTGCCATACCCTCCAGATCCTATCTCATTGCTCATGGAAAAATTATTTGTGCATTTTTTAAGTTCATCATAAGAAAACCATCTAGCTCCCTTCAATTGTGGTGCACCTCCACTATCATTTCCACTTGGTGCCCAAGAAGCTGAAGTAGTATGTAAGATCAGTGTTATTTAGTCAATGTTTAATATCTTTGATCAACCAACAACCATTAAACTACAAAGTACGGATGGTGATTGACTTGCTTACCAAAAGGTCGGCTCAATACGATGGCCTTTTCTGCACGTTTCTTTTGCCGAATCGCATATAGTCCGACTCCAATGAGGACTAGAACGAGAAAGGAACAACCGATAGCTATCCCAATTATCGCTCCCAAGCTGATTGTAGTTCCCTTACCCACGCCGTCTTGAGGCATTGATATTTTAAGGATCAGTTCATCTCATCATAGAAAAGGATAAGTCATAACGTTTTTATGTAAAATCATTATTAAGAAAATTACCTGAAAAACCATAGGGAGATGCAATGAAAAAATATGGCCCGAATTCGGGGGGAGGTTTGTAAGTTTGATTACTCAAGTCAAACCCAATCCTCACAATCTCTGACCTATTAAAGTGGATTCCATTGGATGGGAAAAGTGCAAGTTGCGCCTGAAGATAATCATCAACATTAAAGAAAAGGTTTTGAATAGAAACTGATCCCTGCATAAGCTCCAGATTTTCCCAAAGAGTTGATTCCAATGAGTGAAACAAAGTTGCATTGGACAATTCCCTGAACGATGGTGCTCTAAAGTATAAAGTTCCTTCAAATGGAACAGCACATTCACAACTCTGAGGGTTTAACTTCTGATCTGGAGGACATGACTTACTTCCACACAGCAAAAGACTGGTCGAATACGGTTTCACCGGATGACTTCGAAGCTGGCAATAGTTCGAATTCGAGAGGGTAGGATCCGAGCTACAAGCAGGATTCCCTATCAGCCTAGACACAAGTAACACTCATATGAATGCAATGAATAAAGGTAAGCAAGAGCAAAGAACAAAGAACAAAATGAAATGTAACATTAAGAAAAATGGCAAGGATTTTGATTTCTCTCACAACAAAGTATTGGCATATGGTGAACCAAGAGTGAATTGAGATATATTGTTACTCTGCAAATCAACTAGCTGCAACTCTTGGTTGATTCTCTGACCCATACTCAATGTCCCATTGAATTCATTGTTCTTCAGTTTTCTGAAACAATTTTTCAAAATAATAAATTGACATTTCTTGTAGTTCACAACTCAACTTTCCATTTCAAATCAAAGCTTACATTTGTTGTATTTGTGGTAAGCTGAAGAGTCCTTCTGGTACGGATCCTTGTATCGACCCATGTTCAACAACCCTGCAATCGTGTTAGAACAAACACTTACCATTACATTTCAACATTTAAAAAACTTCTCAAATGTTCTCACTTATTAGAATTGTAAGAAAACATAGGACAAGCTTTCTACGCGACGACGTAAAAACTTACAGAGTGGTGATCAATGGTAGACTTGAGAACCAATCTGGAGCTGGTGCTGAATCAAATGTGTTGTTACTAAGGTCTCTGCAAAGACAATATATTGACAAAAAAAATCACCATAATGAACTAGTACAAAATCATGATGGAAATGATAGCTCCTTGCTACATGCTTACACATAATTCAGTGAACGTATATCAGTTAAGTCTGGCATTGGACCAGTCAACTTATTGTTGGCTAAATTCCTGAAACAAGTACAGACAAAAAAATAGAGTTGAGTAACTACCCGTAAATGAATATCGATAACACATCAACATAATCTTTAGAAGAGTACCCACAATTCATTGACACTTGTTAAGTTGCTAAGACTTGATGGGACAGGTCCTGTTAGAGAATTTCGATCAAGCCGACTGTTACATATTTGAACAATCTCAGTAAGTTGTAGAGATAAATTTGTGAGAGTAAAAAATCAGAACTCTAAATGCAAAGTAACTTGTACTCACAGAACCTCAAGGGTCTTAACAAGTCCCAATGATGCTGGGATAATCCCAGAAAGTTTGTTTCCATCAAATAATCTGATGAGAGAAATTAAGTAAGATTTGGGATAAAATAGTTATGAAAAAGAACAGTATAGGATTTATATGTACTTACATGTGGATTAACACCATTTCAGAGCTAAAAAGTTTAGGTGAAATGGTACCAGATAGCTGGTTTTTGTTGAAATGACTGCAATTCAAGAGTAAACTTTAAGTGGAAAGTAATGTGATATAATTTTGTAGATATTGTAATAAATCAGAAACAACAATCAAGAAAGAAAATAGAGAACCCGAGAAAAAAAAACACATATAATTACGTTGATCACTAACAGTGTTAACTACGTCCACGGGCAGAGTGGAGAACTATTTTATTACGAGACAAGAAAAAAAAATGTCGATCAAACTGGAATTAGGGTATAAAGAGAGTTTGTATAGTGCACTCTCATGACACCCCATTACAACAACATAGAGCTCAATACTTGAAAGCCCAAAACGAAAACATAAACTCAATTACATATTTCGACTAGGATATCCCCGTTTGCTTACCAGGCAGCGAAATCCCTGACTAAGTAATCATGGGGGAACATAGTTTAAAGGAATATCTCAATAAATATATATGCATTTCCTTCCATAATATATTGGGTTTCTTGGAAAGAAAAAAAGAAAAAAAAAATTCACTCACAAGTGTTTTGCCATCAGAAGTTGATCCAAACCAGGAGTTTGGGGAGTTGAGACTGGGATGCTACCAGTCAATTTATTATCTGCCAGGTCCAGCCAATAGACTTTTGAGAGTTTGCCCAGAGATGGTGGTATGGTACCACTGAACTTGTTAGAATTCAAAGCCCTGAGAGATATATGAGACTCCACTTAGAGAAACAAAACAAACAAAATTCTTGTTTTCCTATCAATTGATAAATTTTGTTTGTGAAATCTCACAAGAAGGCTAGCTCAGAAAGATTGCCCAGTTCTTCAGGAATATTGCCACTGAAGCCACACCCAGCTAGGATCCTGAAAGTTGAAAATGCAAAAAGAAAAAATGTATGAGCTCAAGAAAAACAATGACATGAAATTTTAATAGAATCAAATTAGTTTCCATATTAAGATCCTTACAAGATATTCAAATTCTTGAGATCCCCTAATGCTGGTGAGATTGAACCAGTAAGATCTAGATTGAACGAAAGATCCCTGTAATTAAAATATCAGAAACTCAATATCTAAATGAACAAAAAAGCACCATATATATAAGAAGTTAAATTACAAATTTGATAACTATGATTTTGATTTTAAATGTTATAACTAGTCTCCATAGTTGAAATAAAAACTCTGATTTTGTCCAAGTACTGTAAGGACTATTTGAGAGGTTTTATCAAACCATAAGTGCAACATTCTAACTTTTTCTTTTTATAAGAAATGAAAAATAATTTCATTGATTAGTGAAAATATTACATAAACCTATCGAAACAAGCAAACAAATCATAAATGGAGTAATAATAAGCCACAATACACAGGGTAACGATAAACAGATAAATACAACATAAAAACATATAAAGTAGACATGTAGGGTGTGTATTGTCGACGAAGATAAACTCGTTCATTCGACTTTTCCAACCGAAGATAACCCCTCTTTGGAAGACGAAAGTCGCTCCAAATACTCTCATAAGTGCAAATCACAATTCTCGTACACGAAAAAGATAAAGTAGATCAGGACCACCAATGCTGAAAGAAAAGTACATTGTAGAAGGAGTCGACATAGGCTTGGTGTTGGCAGAAACTGTAAGACGAGCTGATAGAAGTAGACGGCCGAGGTACAAGAGAGTATAAAATCTCGACGAGAGCAAATCATAGATACTAAATTCCAACTTCTAACTTCAACTATGGTTAAAAGTGATGTCATTGCAATTTGCAAAATGCTATATGCTTCCATGAGTTCAGGCTAACATAATAAGAGAGAATGATGGAAACTCACAATGATTTAAGTTCAGTGAGGCCTCCAATGTCACCACCAAGGCCACCTTTTAGGCCCATAGTTGACAATCTCCTAGAGAATGAGGTTGACACACATCAATGAGTGGGATTAACCAAAAACCATGAAATGAAGAGAAGAAGTGAAACTGGAAATGAAATGATATTTACAGTGCAGTTACTCTTGAATTGGTGCATGTAATTCCTTCCCATGGAGTTCCACATGGATCATTTGATGTTCCCCAGCTTGGTGGAGTATTTTGCCATTCCCTTTTTAGGGACTCCAGCGCTGCAGCTGCACCACCACATTCCAAACCTCATCAGTTTTCAAAGAATTGGAATTTTTTTTTTCCTCTTCTTCTTAGAATTACAACTTATCTTTTGAATAATCTATATTTATTTTTAGTTCAAAATACAATTTTAGTCCATTACTTTGATTGGTTCATTTCAATTGTATTTTTTTATTTTTTTGAAATACATTTCAATTGTATTTTAATCGTGTTCTTTAATTTGGTTCAATAATATTAATAATTTTAATATGAATGACAAAATAGGACAATGTTTCTAAAAAATTCAATACGCCCACTACACAACATTTGGAGAACAACTATGATTAGCCCTCTCCATCATTTTAAATACAACAATATTGGAATATTCTTGGTTTAGAAATATGTAGGTAAAGAGAAAGGAAAATATGTAGTTATAAAGATAGATAAGGATGACTTGGATCGACCAAAGTATTGCTCTTTTAAATAAGATAAAATAGGTACAAACTTAGAAAATAAAACACAACAATTATCGTTTTTCACAATAAATAAATAAATATATATCGTTATTTATTTATTGACTTGCATGAACTTAATTCTATGATTAAAATATTATTTTCATCTATACTATAAATTTGTTTAAAATATGAAGATCATCTTAAAACTTACCCAAACTTAAATTTTTTAGTTAAAATATTATTTTAATCTTTATACTTTTAGTGTTGGCTTATTTTAGTCTATATAATTTCAATAAAATTAAAAATTAGCCCATCTGTTATATTTTTTTGTTATTTTTTTCTTACAAATTACTTTCTATTATAATTTTAGAAATATATTCGTATCATTTTTTATGGTAATTTTTTTGGTTGAGCATTAAATTATTGTTATTATTATTGTGTAAATTTCATTTAAAATTAACTCCAAACAAAGACTAATTTTAAGTTTTATCTAAACTAATTAGATGGTATAGTCAAAACATTTGAAAATATATGAAACTAATTCCAAAATATATGACAAGATATTTGAAGCTATATATAAAAGGGAAATTGTTCAAGATGTATACTCACCAATGATGTTGCAATTGTAAAAATTATTTTGCAAATAGAAATTTTCTTTTACAACTTTCTTATTTAATTTGTTTTTACTTTTATTTTTCTTATTCTTTCCGTTTTTACTGACTAAAGCCAAAACAGTAGTACGAATTAAAGTTTATTTATTGAAATTATTTATGGAATTTTGATCGAATATGCAATGGTGGTGTTGAATTGAATTGTCGTCAAACAATGAAATGACTAGGTCACTAATCCTTATGATTGACTTTACTTCAATCATTGTCACTATCATTATTTTTATTCTCATGAATATTCAAACTAACTCACACACCTTAACTATTATCATACTACCAATCGTCTATTCTTACAATATTTGACCGTAAGAAATTATTTCTTAATTACAAGACCACGACATTAAACTCATAACTCTTTACATATTATGAAAATCTTCTTTAATCACTAAGACAATGAGATACATGGTTAATTGATTTACTTTAATAACTTGAATATGTGACTAGAGACTTCAAGTTGTGAGATTTCACTCAGGCTCACAGATTGAATTATTAATAGTAAAATTGTGTTTGGGTAGTTTCACAAAAGTCGTCAATTTTTTAATTTGTAATTTTCTTTAAGTTGCTAGATTTACAATTTTTTTTTTTTTTTTTTTTTTTTTTTTTTTTTTTTTTTTTTTTTTGTATGTCACTATTAAAAATGAGTATAAGAATTATTTGAAGTTTGATTAAAAGATGGCAAAATAATGACAATATGTCCCAACTGAGCTTATATGTTTAAAGTGAATAATATTATATCGAAATTCGAGTGAAAAAAATTGTCCTACTTATCATAAGAGAAAATATTTAAAACTTGAAAGAATAAAGATAAAGAGAGTCATCAAAAAGGGCAAGGCTCTAGTAGCATATTGTATGATCGAGTAATCCTTTCGAATTGCTCGATCCCCAAATTATTTTTGAATTGAAAAAATATGATGAGAGACCAAACTGAGCTGGGTAATTAACAGGTACCCCAAGAAATGGTTGTGTTAAATTACAAAAAAAAGAAAAGAAAAGAAAAAGGTCCACTATATATTAACCAAAAACGTCAATCCAATAAAACAACACCAGGTTAGTTCAAAATTGAGTCTAAGAAAAAAGAAAGTTATTAAAATCCATCATAGTTTACACACAGCTTAGTAATAAAATGCCTAAAACGTAATGTAAATCTCGTAGATAATCCAAAAATTGACTGAAACATTGACAGAGAAACATAGTAAAAAGAAAAATGCAAAGCTTGTCTTTTTCCCGTATATGTTTGAGGATTGCAAAAAGTAAAAAAGATGGTAAAGGAAGCTTACAATCGCGAGGATCAGTAAAGGAAACGGCGAAATGGATTCGGGCGAAGAAGAACGGCAAAAGCAGCAGCAGCGGCAACGGCAGCGATCGGGCAGCCGCCATAGCCACAAAGAGCTTATTAACTCCGACCTCGATCACAAATTGGAATTATTAGGTGAAACGCTTAATTTAGATATTTTGTTGATGTTGTTGTGGGTGTGTTTGGTTGGAATGGAATAGGAATGGAAGGGAAATGATGTTGATAATGATTATTGGGTTGTCTTAAAAGCCAAACAAGCTCCATCCACCACCAACATCATCATAACTGCTCCTACAAATTTCTTCATCTCTCTTCCAAATCATATGATCATCAAAGTCTCCATCGCCGCGATTAATAACCAATAATTCACCTTTTCCATGTATTGACCTTCTCATTGTCGGGACTGCTTCTAAATCCAACACCCCACTTCAACCATTATTATTATTATTTTTAATGTAAATTAGAGAAGAGGATTACAATACCGACTCTTCCATAGTTCGAACCCATAACATTGGTGTTGAACTGATTTACAACTAAACAATGAAATAACTGCACCACTAACCTTCTCGGTCCCAATTCAACCATTAATAATCCAATATAAAATCAAATTTTTTTTACTACTTACCAAAATTCTCCTTATAAATATTTTCTTTTTTCTTCTTTTTTTCTTGCAATTAAAAGCTCACAGCTGGATGTTAGGTACATGCCCCTACCCCACCAACCCAAGTCAATTCTTCCATTTTTGCACCACTTCCAATAATCAATCAACCTTCCAATAAAACACAAATCAAATAAAAAAGCCATCTTCAATATATTTTAAATACTCCATTTGAAACAAAATGTTTCAATTGATTCCCTAATAAATATATAATTATATTATTATAAGTTTGCATCTGACACTTTAGTTATTTATATGCTGTTATAATATCATATTTTGTATTTTGTAGACGATATGAGTTAAATAGTTGAATTAATCCAAATGAGTGGGAAATAAGCCGTTGTTATTCAATTTTTTTAATCTAATCAACTATTCAATCATACCATCAACTAAATATAAAAAATTGCTTCATTTACTTATGAATAACGAACTGTCACATATATAATTTATGGTGAACGAAACTGATTATTTATTAAATTTTATATAACCATCAATATTAAATTATAAAAATTAAATTCTAATTTTCTTTAAACCAATTTGATTGAATTTGTAATTTAACTTATGAAATGGTTTATATTGATACCAACCTTAGTCTAGAGCTTTTATTGATATAACCCGGTTAGGAATACAATTCCTAACAAACCCCAAAATTTAGAAATATGAATTTATTTTGGGTTAAGAATATTTTGTTTGCAGTAATTAGATAAGAAGGTTAATTAAATATAAAAATAAAAATAAGCTTCGCAACGGCCGTTCAAAGGTTCCTTCTTGCAATGAATAATGGATTTTCTATTCGTCAACTTAGATCGATCGTGGACAGGTGAGACTTTTTAGTTATTTATTTATTTTAATAGTTTCTTCTTATATTTGAAAAGATACTTTCTTTCGGAAATATACTATTTATATTAAAATTTATAAAATTCATCTTATTCATCTTCACAACCATCGCCATCATCTTTGGTCTTGCCATGTTGTACATTTTTTTATTTGAGGGGTAATGGAGCCAAAAACGTCCATAAATAAAAATGAGTAAAACTCCCCTACACATGTATGTGTAGTAGGGGAGTCCTATCTTTTGAGTATATGCATGTATAGGGGAGTTTTACTCAATAAAAATTAAATCAAGAAAAATTTAAGTTTCACTTATTTCTATATGGGTGCGCAGGTAGGTCGTTACCATAGATTGAACCTATCACCTTATGCACCTCAAGATCCTCTTTGTCGAAATGAACCATTTTATGATGGATTGAAAGAGAGCCTTGAGATACTAAAATGATGAGTTTAATTCAGAGTGACCACTTATCTAGAAATTAATTTCCAATATATAAAAAATGAAAATGAAAATTTTCTATGATTTTTATAAGGTACGATTTAGTCTTTATAATAAAAGACGAGTTTTTGTGTGTTGCATATATTCCTTGAACGCATCGATGCCTCTACGATTATTAGTCGGGGGTCTCGCTGTCTGGTCAGTCAGCGGGTGTCTCGCTGACCGGACATCGAGTGGGGGTGGGGGGTAACGCCCCTGTTGCAAAAACGCATTTAGCATTTCCGCATTCTGCAGCGTGAGCGCATTCCTATGCACGAGCACCTTTCCGCATCCGCACTCGCATCGTGTTTCCGCATCCGCATCTAATTAAGTTTAACACATCTGTAATTAGGGTTTAATAAGGGTGCATATATAAGCCCGAAATTAAACCGTAGCCGTTTATGACTTTCATTCCGTATGTAAACTCTGTATTACGAAACTCATCTCAATAAACGTGTTCTCCCTCTCCGCCCGTGGATTAGCTAACACATCATTAGTAGGGGTGCACACTAACCCGACAACCCGAGAAACCCGAACCAACCCAACCTAAATTGTCGGGTTGGGTTGGGTTG
>JBBMEF010000018.1:16172998-16183843 GCA_037832685.1 Sicyos baderoa | reverse complement strand
ACAAAGACTCAAGCTTGTTCCACATAGTCCGAGCGTGATTATCTTCACCAATATGATTTAGAATATTTTCTTCTACCAAAAGTCTAATCATGCCACATACTTTCTTATGACATATTTCCCATTCTAAATCGGTTTTATCATCAGGCTTCTCTTGTGAAAACACGGAAAGATATAAATCATTGACATATAAAATATCTTCCATTTTTCTTTTCCATACTTGATAATTCAATCCATTCAAAAGAACCATTCTACCACCACTATGACTCTTATCCATATTTAACACAAGGCCTCCAACTAAACTCAACCACGGAGCTCTGATACCTCTTGTTGGGAATAAACACTATATATCTATGGATCAATTATTCTCTCTCTTGTGTTTCTAATGAAAAAAAATCAGCATAAAATATGGTAGATAAATATCAAGCACAACACAACGATTTTAACGTGGAAAAACCTCCTCAAGACGAGGAGTAAAAAATCACGGACCGAAGTCAAACTTCCACTATAATCAATAATGAGCTACAATAAGTTCTCCCTAGTTAGAACTAGAGGCATACAACAGATAAAAACTCAAGATAAGCTATATCGGCAACTAACGACACTAAACCAAAGAGAAACAAATAGAAATGTCTCACAAATTGTCGAATCGAATGACCACTGGAATCTGGATGTAGAAACCTCTAAAATCCAATCCCATCAATCAGATTGAAGACCCTCGTGTCACGAACACGCTGTCAAAATTTCAGCTTGATCCAACGGTTGGTTAAATCGGAAACGCTGAAACACTGAAACTGGCCGGAATACCTTTTCTCTCTATTTTTCTCTTTTCTCTCTCTGCCGTCTTTTTCTTCTTCGTGAGAATCACGGTAAAACAAAAGTGAACAGATTTCACTTTTAAAACACTTAGCCCTAATGGGCTTTGGAATGGGCCTTCACAATGAATAAGCCCAACAACATTCTCTATTCATGTGTAATGAAATACAAGAAATACAATTCTCAATAACTCGAATCTAAATACGTTTAATTTAAAGTTCTTATACTTATGAAGTAACAAGAAAAGGAGAAGAAGAAAAAAGAAAAAGAGGAAGGAGCATAATAGGAGAAGAAATTAGGGAGGACATGCTACCTAACCTAAATAAATAAGAATTTCTTGCCAGCCTTTCAAGAAAATCCATGTTTGTAAACGGTTAGGATCTCACAAATGTCCCACATTGAAAAGTGGGAGAGTCTAACATCAATATAAAAAGAAATATGGGTTATTCCCCTCATTGCCAATTGGTTTTGAGGTGGAATCTCATATTCTCTAATATAAACTTAGGTCGCAATAAGACAAGCCAAATCCCGAACTGTGCATACAATAAATATAAGTACAAATCCACAATGTAGTATCTCCTCGAAACAAAAGTCCAGGAGGATGATGGAAAGAAAAGAAAAACATTTCTACTTGGGTTCCACTTTTGTGGAAAGAGTGTATCCGCCACTGTAATCAGAACCGTTGCTGTCATTAGTGTCCCTTTTTGTTATAGGATCAATGTAGGGATGCCGAGGAGCAGTTTTCGAAGTCGCGAATTCGGTCGCAGACGAGGATGCGGATGTATTGTTGGTATTAACTCCATCGTTCTGCAAAATGCCCTCTATTGCCTTGGCCACTTCACTCATTGTGGGACGCTCTGCAGCTATTTCTTCCACGCATTGCAAAGCCAACTCTATGAACTTTCCAAGCCCACTTATAGTTGTTGTGTTGTTTGTTATGGTTGGATCCATTATTTGCTTTAGACCATAATAATAGTCTTCTTCTTCATTTTTGTTCATCAACGTACGCACCTCGCGAACGACATACTTTCCTTTCTCGATAGGCAGCTTAGCGGTTAACAGTTCCAGCATCACCACTCCGAAGCTATATACATCACTTTTATCGCTTAACTGTTGAGTCATGTAATATTCTGGATCCAAATAACCCTACAAATGAAATCATGTGAACATTCATTACAACAAAATGGAATGTATATAATAAAACAAAAACATGATGCCTGCTTGACTACTTACCAATGTTCCTTTAACTTGGGTAGAAACGTGTCCCTTTTCACTGTCTGAGACAAGCTTGGACAGACCAAAGTCTGCAACTTTTGCATTTAAACGTTCATCCAATAGAATGTTGGTGGACTTAATGTCTCTATGGATTATGGGAGGACTAGCAAGTTCATGTAAGTATGTCAGTCCTCTCGCAGACCCGAGTGCAATACGAAGTCTTCTCTTCCAATCAAGAAAAATACCAGATTTTCCTGAATCCAATGTTGCAAATCTTATGTTTAGTTAGACTTAGACATTCAAATTCACAGTTGTAAGGAAACATACCAGATAGGCTATCTCTCAAAGTTCCATTAGGCATGAATTCATAGACAAGTATTTGTTCTCCTTGTTCAAAACAAAATCCTACAAGGCCAAGAAGGTTCTTGTGATGAACTCGCGAGAGCAATTCGATTTCTGTCTTGAACTCAAGCCCACCCTGCTTTGATCCTTGTTGAGCTCTTTTGATCGCAACTACTTGTCCGTCCACGAATACTCCTCGATATACCTACCAAGGATATGATGACAGTGGTAACAGAAAACACAAAAGGAAATCGAACTAGAAAATAAAAAACGAGAAAGGAAGATCAGGAAAGAAGTAACAGTCATTGTACATTTACCTTGCCATATCCGCCGGATCCTACTTCATTTCTGGTTGAGAAATTATCTGTGCATTTTCTAAGTTCATCATAAGAAAACCATCGGGCTCCCTTCAATTGTGGTGCACCTCCACTATCATTTCCACTTGGTGCCCAAGAAGCTGTAAAATTAGTGTTCTTTAGACAAATATTGAACATCTCTTATCAGTATGGTGATAAAAGCAATGATTAAGTACATCACATACCGAATGGGCGACTCAATCCAATAGCCTTTTCTGCACGTCTCTTTTGTCGAATCGCATATATTCCAACTCCAATGAGGCCGAGAATGAGAAAGGCACAACCAATAGCTATCCCAATGACCAGTCCAATGTTGGGTGAAGTTCTCTCATCCATGTCTTAAGGCATTAATGCTATTAGGATAACTTCAGCATATAGCCATTAACATTTGTATATAGAATCATTACTAAGATTAGCTTACCTGAAAACCTGTAAGGAGATGCAATGAAATAATACGGCCCGAACTCATGGGGAGGTTTGTAAGTTTGATTAGTCAAATAGAACCCAATCCTCTGAATATCCGACCTGTTGAAGAACTTTCCATTGGGTGGAAATAGAGCAAGCTGCATCTGAAGATAGTCGTCAACATTAAAGAAAAGGGATTGAATCGAAACTGAACCAGGCGTGAGCTCGAGCTTAGTCCAAAGAGATGATTCCAGTGAGTTAAACAAAGTGGCATTGGACAATGCCCTGAACAAGGGTGCCCTAAAGTATAAAGTTCCTTCAAATGGATAGGCACATTCACAACTCTGAGGGTTCAATTTCTCATCAGGAGGACACTGCTTATTTCCACACATAAAAAAGCTTGTAAAATAAGGCTTCATATTATGACTTTGTTGCTGGCAATAGCTTGTAGTTGAGAGTGTACCCTCATTACTACACACAGGATTCCCTTTCAGCCTAAAACAAAGTAACACTCATATGAATAAAGGGTAAGCAAGCAAAAAGAACAAAATGAAATCTTAACATTAGCAAAAATGGCAACGATTTCGATTTCGCTCACATCAAAGTTTTGGTATATTTTGGACCAAGGGTAAATTCAGAGATATTGTTACTTTGCAAATCAACCAGCTGCAACTGTTGGCTGACTTTGTAACCCATATTTAATGTCCCACTGAGTTCATTGTTCATCAATTTTCTGAAACGATTTTTCAAAATATTAAACTGATACTTCTCTTGCACTTCATATTTCAACTTTTCATATTGAATCAAAGCTTACATTTGTTGTATTTGTTGCAAGTTAAAGACTCCTTGAGGCACAGGTCCTCGTAGTGACGCATTTTCCGCAACCCTGGAATCGTGTTAGAACAAACATTTGCTATTAGAAACTTTTCATACAATAAGCTCTAGAGGTAACATATGAACTCACAGAGTGGTGAGCAGTTGTAGACTTGAGAACCATTCCGGCGCTAGCGATGAATCAAATGAGTTGTTACTAATGTCCCTGTAAAGACAAAACATAAATGAACTAGTACTACAAGATCATAATGGTAATGAGAGCTCCTTGTTATATGCTTACACATAAGACAGTGAACTCATATCAGTTAAGTTTGGCATTGGACCAGTCAACTTGTTATTGCCTAAATTCCTGAAAGAAGTACAGAAATAGTAGTGACAGAATATAAATAAACTTGATTAACTACCCACAAAAGAATATCAATTAAAAAAATCATTAAAAAAGTACCCACAATTCATTGAGTTTTGTTAAGTTGTTCAGATTTGAAGGGACATGTCCTGTTAGAAGATTCCGATCAAGTCGACTGTTTCATATTTGAACAACCTTAGTAAGTTGTAGAGAAAAGATTGTGTGAGAAAAAAGTTTAGTACAATAAATGCAAAGTAACTTCTACTCACAGAACCTCAAGGGTCTTAACAAGTCCCAGTGTTGAAGGGATACTCCCAGAAAGTTCATTTCCATCAAACAATCTGATGAAAGAAGTTTAGTGAGATTTGAGACAATAGAATTACAGTACAAAGAGTTTTGAATTTCTATCCACTTACATGTGTATTAACACCATTTCAGAGCTAAAAAGTTTAGGTGGAATGAAACCTGATAGATGGTTCTTGTTGAAATGACTGCAGTTCACAGAGTAAACTTTAATTTATGTCCAAAGTGGACGATATCATACCAATGTGGAGATCAGTCCTCGGTTGAAAAAACATCCAATTTTGTAGATATAGTTGAAAAATGAATACTCACAAATGCTTAGCCTTGAGAAGGAGGTCTAAACCAGGAGATCCAGCAGGAGTTGAGACTGGGAGAGTGCCTGTGAATTGATTGTCAGCCAGGTCGAGCCAATAGAGTTTGGAGAGCTTCCCCAGAGAAGGCGGTATGGAACCGGTGAAGTTGTTCGAATTTAAAGCCCTGACATACATGAATGAGACTCCACTTCTTAGAAACAAGACAAGTTTTTGTTTCAATATCAATAAATTTTGCCTATGAAATCTCACAGAAAGGATAGCTCAGTAAGATTGCCCAGCTCTTCAGGAATTCTGCCACTGAAGCCACACCCAGCAAGGATCCTAAACATTAGAAATAGAAAAATGCAATAAACATCTAAGTTGTAGAAAAACAATGACATAATAGTTTAGTAGGATCAAGTGAGTTTTCTTATAATTAGCTCCTTACAAGATATTCAAATTTTGTAGTTTTCCCAATGATGAAGAGATTGAACCAGTGAGATCTCTATTGAATGAGAGGTCCCTGAAATCAAAACATTATAAAATCAGGATCTAAATGAACAATGAGAATGAGATCTTTGTTACAAAGAATGGTAACAGAGATTGATTGATTAAACTCACAATGATTTTAGTTCAGGAAGGTCACCAATGTCACCACCAAGTTGACCTTTTAGGCCCATAGTTGATAATCTCCTAAAGTAATTAATTAACACACATATTAAGTAGGCTTTAAGCCTTAACCAAAGTGTAAAATGATTAGAAAAAAGTAGTAAATAAGTAAAGCTGGGGAAGGATGTTTACAGTGCAATTACTCTTGAATTGTTGCAAGAGACTCCTTCCCAAGGAGTTCCACAGGGATCATTTGATGATCCCCAGCTTGGCGGTGTGTTTTGCCATTCATTTTTTAGGGACAAGAGCGCCACAACTGCATTTACGATATTCCAAAACTCGTCAGCTTACTCAACTATTCTCATAACATATACTGTCTCATCCTACAACATTTAAATGTTGCCATACATTGAACTCCTCATGTTTTGGATCCTAACTTCCGGCCTTACATTCTTAATCCATTATTTGGGTTACCTTTTTTCATTTTTAATATGTCTAGCGTTAGAACCATATGTTTATTTAATATGGTATCATATTCATTCAGCTCAAAGGGTATTCAGCAAAAAAAAAAAAAAGATCCAATATTTTGATCTAATCTGATGTATGGGGTAATCTTAAATTATTTATAGAAGTTCATCACCAATAAAATATAAAATTGAAGGTTTTGTTAATTGTAGTTGAATAGGAAAGTATAACGAATATAATTAGAGCTCACCAAGACTCATTTTATATCAATAAAATTTTCAATCACGGCACTTATTGAAGTCTTACTAACATAAGAACTTTCAATAATTTTACCACATTTTTTTTTGTTACATTTGAAAACTGTTTGCCAACTTGCTATTCACTTATTTATTCAATTTTGATGCAAAAGCCTCAAATATAAAAGAAAAATAAAATATGAAAAAGAATAAAGACGAAGGGAATTGAGAATATGTAAACCAAAAATCAATGAATATAATTTCAATTAATTTACAGGCTCTGAGTATACAAATAGATGTTGTAACAAAGCCATTAATTTATCCAAAGCAAGAATAACTAAAATTCTTAAAAACACAAAGCAGAGATGTTGTATAGTAAACAAAGGCAAAGCAAAGCAAGAATAATGGATTGAAACAAAGCCATTAATTTAGCAGAGATGTATAGTAAACACTCTAAATTGTGTTTTCAATCCTCCCATGTATACGGGTGCTACATTCTAGAGACGTGCCAGTGGTGGCTGGCTCGGGTTTAGAAGAGCGAAACTCCATAAGAGAAAAAGAAGATAAGAGAAACTTACAATCCTGGGGATCAGTAGAGGAAACGGCGGTATCGATTCGGGCGAAGAAGAAAGCAAGAAGCAGCAGCAGCGTTTGCAGGGGCGCCATGGCCACAACTGTACTACTCAACCAAACAGTTGTATTTGTTATCTAACATTCAACTTTGTGATGTTGTTGGCTTTTCTTCAATGCTCACTACTAACAGTTAGCATAGCAGCACCAGGACTTATGGTCAAAAAACCAAAAGAAGACTAGCTAGCTACTTGGCTTCCTATTCTTTTTTTCTTTTTGGTTCCACTCAATGATTTTGGCTTGTCTTAAAAGCCAATCAACCATCATTTCTCACCCTCCATATCTTTTTTTAAGCTCAAAATAACATTTTCCTGCCTCTCAACAAAAATCATCAAATTTATCCTTACAAATATTTTTCTTCTAAATCTTACTCTTTCCTCTATCCATTTCAAAAATGTTATCATTGATCAACTTCCATTCATTTTGATTTCAAATTCAGACCAACGGCTCCGTTTCATAATTATTTGATTTTTCATTTTTTGATTTTTGAAATCGAACCCTAAAATGTCCTACATATTCTTACTCAAGGTATCCTCTTTTTAGCTGAATGCTAAACAAATTAAAAATAAATCTCAACTTTATTCCATCAGTAATATTCTAAAATAATTTTATTTTATTTGATTAAATATTAAAAATAATAAATTTTGATTTTTTTAAATTTCGTTATCAAACGTATTTTTCATTTTTAAAACGAAAATTAAAAATTTAAAACTAAAAATGAAAAATAAAGAATAAAAAGGTTACCAAAAAGGAAGTTTTAGGAATCCAAATGAACAAATCTGAAAGTGGTATTTGAACTTTTTTTGTAATCTGAGAGTGGATTAAGTCAATTTTCCCTACCATTTATAATATTTTAGTTGTTAAAAAAAAATCAAGTTTTAGATAGTGGTGATTATTGATTGAATTGATGTGTTATTTAACCACTAACTGAGGAATGATGAAGCTAAGTCCAGAATAAATTGACATTTTTCTCTTGACCTTGGTTTTCTATGGGGTCTCC
This sequence comes from Sicyos baderoa, assembly GCA_037832685.1. NCBI lineage: Eukaryota > Viridiplantae > Streptophyta > Magnoliopsida > Cucurbitales > Cucurbitaceae > Sicyos > Sicyos baderoa. The sequence goes on along the minus strand of JBBMEF010000018.1, from coordinate 16,175,996 downwards.
TCTAAAGTGGAAATGGTTCTTCAAAAGTGATTACAAATAAGGGGGGGACAGGATATAATGGCATCTCTTGAATGCAGGCAGGTTGAAGTAATTATCAATCACCATACTTAATCTAGAAATTCAAAGCATACAGCTGGAAGTTAGGTAGAAGCTGCCCCCACCAACTTATGAACCAACAAATATAGTTAAAACAAACAAAATATCTCCCCCTAAATCACTCTTACTTTTTAGACTATGTTTTCTTACCTCAACAACACAATTAGTAATTGGAATCTAGGGCTGTTCATCGGTCGGTCGGTGTCGGTTAATGGTGAAAATTGACACCGAAACCGACATGTCGGTTAGACAAAAAACACAACCGAAGTTTTTTTTTTTTTTTTTTTTTTAAAAAATTTCGATCGGTCGGTGCGGTCGGTTAATTCGGTTAAATCGGTTAATATTTTTTTTAATTAAAAAAAAAAAATCTTCAATTTATATATTTTAGTTATCTATTTATTGGCGAGAAATTTATAATAATATTTGTCCTACATAATCATTTACATATTTTTTAGTTATCTAAAGTTTAAACGATGAAAACAATTTGGAATTAATTTGAAGAATTGAGTATATTAAATATTCGATCGGTCGGGGTTTTTTAAAATTAATTAACCGACCGACCGATTTTCAGTTTTTAAAGGGTATTAACCGACACCGACCGCCTAAGGTTGAAAACCGACCGACCGACCCAAAATCGGTCAGTTTCGATCAGCCGGATCGGTTTTCGGATAATGTATGAACATCCCTAGAATCTATCATTGTTAGTTTTTTTAGACTATGCTTTTCTACCCATGGTTATTTTTTTCATTGTAATAGATTATGAGATTTTTTAGATTATGTTTCTTTAGGTATTATTAATTTTGTTCGTTGTAATAGATTATGTAACAATGTGGCTGACTTAGCTAAACAATGTTTTTCTATTTTTTTTTAAGTGGGTGCCCCCAATTCTTTTCATTGAGGATAGACCTTTTTTTTAGAGGGGTATCTCTCCCATATTATTGGCTCCGCTATGAAGAAAGATTGTAATGACTTGATTTAGTGTTTAATGGATTATTTTTTTTCAAAAAAAAAAAAAAAAAATCTCACTCAAATCATGTATGGTTACCTTTATTTTAAATATACTTCATTTTGGGAAATAATAGGTGTCATACAAAAAAAAAAGATCAATGTTAAAATATTTGAATGTCCATCAAATTTAATCCAGACAAACATTTCTAGCCAATGTAAAGTCAATTTAAGTTATTTTTATTTTTTCATCCAACATTTTATCGAATTTTAAATCAGTTGATACATTTATAAATAGTCAATATCAAAAAAATTAAAGGTTAAATGTAATAAATACCATAATAAAATAGTCAATGCTTTAGGTAAGTAATACTATTCAAAATAAAATAGAAAGTGAAGCCCTTTTGCAAGGGCAAATAGAGTGGGCAATGGGCAATAAATTCTCTATTGTCTCGAATAAGGACAAGTGAGACTTTTAGGATTGATTTTGTGTTTTTTCTCAAATTCCCTTATTGGATTGGAAAATACATTTATTGTCATTTAAAAAAATGAAAAATCAAAATTAATTCCTTTTCACAAAAATCGCCATCGGCCCACGAAGACTTGGTCGACTGCGTGTTACAAATTCTTCTTAGATTCGCTTATCCCTTTTATTTCCCTGTCTTTCTTTGTGGAAAATTAAAATTGTGAGTGGCTTATGTACATTTAAAAGGAAAATATTTCCTAGGCGTATCATAACAAATTTATTCACTATTTTTTTTAGGAAACAAATTTATTCTCTATTTTGAAGAATATTAGAATTTAATCTTATGATTTAAAAATCTGCGATTTATTCTCTATAATTTTAATTAAATCTCATAAAAAATTAGAAATTTGTGATAGATAGAAAATTATAGCATCTTTATTTTAATGAGGATTTTGCATTTATAATAGTAACAAAAAAATAAACATGTATAGCACAATTTCTGAATTAATTCATTTGGGGTAGAAAAATGAAACGAGAGGCTTAAAAACACAAAGAAAAAAAAAACCTCGTGTTTTCCCTTGTTTTGTGGCTTCATTCAATCAATTTGTTAGTGATTGAATTTATCAGTTTCTAGTGATTGAATCTATCCGTTTGCTAGGGATTGAATCTATTAGTTTCCTAGTGATTGAATCAATTATCTTTTGTTTTAGGCTTCAATCAATTTTTTGTTTGGACTTCTATCACACACGTTTCATTGTTGTTATACACGATTTCTTTCATGCACACGCTATACACGATTTTGCTACGATTTTCTTCAATCATTTCAAAAACAACATCACATTTTTCACGATTTTAACTAGTGTTTCAATTGGTATGTTTCTACTTAAACTCAGTTTACGTTCCTTATTTTGTTTCATCTATTTCAAGTGATTGCATGTTGATACTAGGTTTGTACTGAGTTCATTGCTTTTCTATTTAATCGATTTTATTATATTAATAACTACTTGTTGCATGTTATGTATCTTTCATGATTGATCGATTTCAAGCTTCAATCACTATTTTTCATGTTTCAAGTTTAATTACTAAGTTTATATTGATGTTATTGATACTATGTCTTTATGAATTTTACGTATCTTACATGTTCAAGTTTTCAATCACTATTTCTACTGAATGACTTATAAAATTGATGAAGTTAATAAACTGTAACTATGTTTCTATGAATAAGTTCAATCACTATGTCTAGTGTTGATAATCTATAACTATGTTTCAAGATCAATCTTTATGTAACTATACATTTAAGCATACAATATCTTTATGAATTTTAGGTATCTTGCATGTTTTAAGTTCAATTACTATGTCTATTGATTGACTTATAAAATAGTTATTGATACCGATCCAAAAGAGCAGTTTTTAGCCTGAAATAAGGTGTTTCTAAGCATATTTTTAGAGCATATCTGTCATATTAGAAGCCTAATTCACCTTAGAACAGTC
>JBBMEF010000018.1:16152634-16172898 GCA_037832685.1 Sicyos baderoa | reverse complement strand
CCGACACAACCATATTTCATTTACTTTTTGCACTTAACCTTCTGATAACGCTGAATCATATCAATTCAATCCTCGTGTGAATATGTCTTTATGAATTATGTCATTAAGTTCAATCACTATGTTTCAAGTGATTGAACTTAATGTCTTTATGAATTTTAGTTATCTTGCATGTTTCAAGTCCAATCATTATGTTTATGTTCATGTTTCAAGTTCAATCACTATGTAGCTATGTCTTTACGAATTTTTAGTATTTTCCATATTTACGCACTTACTCGTACCAGAAGCATGAATAAAACTACCTTTCTTGCTATCGTCATGCCAAAATGAATTCGTACAACATTTATGAGAATAAATAAAGGATAGGATACAAAATAACTACCCACTATTTATTAATCTATTGAATACTTGATAACTGAGGCTACCCAATGTAATGGCCCAGAATTTCAGAACGTCGTTTCGGTTGAGTTTGGTCGTTATTCCCGTTAAATGGTCCTTGGACGGAGTTCAGAATATTTGAGAGTTAATTATTTGTTTACGTTCTTGGCAGGATTCGATCTTGAATGGAGTACGAGTTGTGGAGCCCAGTTTGTAAAATAAAGAATAAAATGAAATAAAATGTGACTTTAGTGGGACTTGAAGCTTGGTGGATTTATTAGGTGGAAAATAGGATTTTATTAATGTCTCTGTTGGGGCTCGGAGCCAAGATGTCCAAGGCTTGGAGTGGTGGATTTGTAAAAGAAAATTAAAAGGAATTAAAGTGCCCAAGGTGGGGATCAAAGGGGGGGGGGGGGGATTATTGGATTAAATGAGATTTTATTTGGTTAATTGAAGTTTAGGGCTTTTTGGTAAGGGGGTTTTTCATTCCAATGCAGAAATAAGGTTTGATCGTCAAATGAAGCTCTCTCTCAAGCTCCCTTCCGTCACCAATCCCGAGGCATCAAGGTAAGTTCGCCGTCTCTTCGTTCTTCTTGGTAATCGTGTGGTTAACCTTTTATTAACCGTGGGTTTTTCTTGTTGTTGTTTCATCGTTCTCATCCCAAACCATTATCGGTTCCTTGCTGCCATCACCGATCCGGGCGCCGACCTGCTGCTGTTGAACCCTGCACCTCAGCGCTGCCTTTGATTCGTCATTCCCTCGTTGTCATCCTTAGCCGCAACGAATCGACCGCAGCAGCAGCAGAAATAACACGTTCTGCCCAGCCAATCTGCTGCTTGCCCAACGCCGTTGTTGGTCGCACGCACCAGCAGACATTCGCCCCCTGTCGCAGCACATCGCCCAGCTCCCTTCGACCATAGCACCTGTCTGTTCATCGAGTTGTGCCGCTTAGCCTTGCGTACGCCCCCGCAACATCGCACAACACGCGCAACAGCCCACAGCGCCAGCGTCACGCGTCAGTGCCCGAGTAGCACCTTCTCGCCCCAGCGACCGTAGCGCAACACTTCCCTCGAGCCAGCACCTGTAGCGTCAGCCTTGTCGATCTGCTATCCACGGCTACCGCACGCACCCGACGCGCCACAACCAGCCTTGCACGTGCACACCTCTCTTCGCCCGAGCAACCCTTTGACGCTTGTTGCCTTGTCTCAGTTGTTGGGTAACACTCTCGTTGTCCTTCGTTTTTTGTAGCGGCTGCCCGTTTGTAGTTTAGATAATAATTATTATTTGGGTAACTTATTTGCTAGGTCCTTTATATGTTGATGATCTGCAGCTCTAAGAGCACTTTTATTCGTTGCTTGGTTGTTGTTTGCCAATCCAGGTAAGGATTTCTTACCGAGGTTGTGCGGGCCCTGCGATATATTATGTGATGTATGCTTGTTGCTTGTTTACGATTATGAGCATGTTAGTGGATAGGATATATGTTTACAATCTCTGGTTGACATGTATGATTTGTATCTGATTGAACATGTTAGTACCATGCTAGGTTGTTCCTTTCTGGCATGTTTCCGTTGTTCGGTTCTGCTCATAGTATCATGTTAGGGCTTGTTCCTCTGTATGACTGTGTAGCCCGTCTGATAGCTAGCGTGCTGATCTTAGAGTAGAACCTGTCTAGGAGTCATCATCTAGAGGCGTGAGTGGCATAACGAACATTGCCCCGTTGGCAGGGTTGCGCGATGACGTACACTCCCCCCCTGACTGCCAGCACGGTTTAACTAACCCTGCATTTGGCATAGTCTAGTCCGCAACACTTGGGCGAGAGTGGCACGACGTACAGTTGCCCTGCTGGTCGGGAGTATGACGAGGCTTGTCCCGTCCCCGTTCGCCGGCATGATTCACATCATGTCAGCATGGCCCAAGTCTGTAGCCTTTGGTCAAGACCAACTCATGGTGCAAGCCTACTGTGTTTGGATCTTAGCCGCAGGCGAGAGGTGGTTCAGGTTGACATAGTTGGGTGCCTAGGTCTCGCACCACTATGATTCAGTGACACCATTCTGAGTCTTTTAGGCATATGGACCTGGACCAGGGCAGGCTGCCCTAGACCCGCACCTACCTGGATCTCAGTAGCATGCGGTGTGCGCGCACGCTCATTATGCGCCAAGGGGAGAGCTCCCTCGGGATCATGAGACTAGTACACCCGGTATCCTTCTAAAGATTGAGTAGTTGAGCTTAGACCAAAAATCAGAGATTCTCGAGTGATTCTAGAGTTACATGATAACTCAAAGGTGTAAGACCCCGATGGGCATCAGAGTAAGACCACGAGTTGGCATCAGTTCTGGGGTTGTTCGACAACCCAAGGAAAAGTAAGTTGATTTGTGTTGATAGTTGTTTGCATGTATACTTGTATGCTAGATGACCAGTTGTATCGTACTGTACCCCGGTTGGGCATTCTTACTGAGTTAAACTTGTTTACTCACCTTATTCTGTGGTTTTCCACCAGGTAACTTGGGACTGCACCGAGATGACTGGAGGAGGTTGTTTGATCATGGGGGCCACTGTGGACACTCTCTTGTGTCATTACTGTCTTGTTTATTCTATTCAGCATGTAGCTGGGCACATAGCCTTTATGAGCATTTAACAGTTTTAAGAATTATTTGATTGTATTGAGTTGAACGCTCCGGTCGGGGCTTATTTGAAATGTTTTTGGAACAGGATCTTTTACTGAAATAAATGTTAATTGTTTTTAGATGATTTAGTTTTCCTCTGTCTTTAATTTCCGCATTGAATGAGACTTAAGTCATGCATGCTGGTTAAAGACTTAGTTTAGGACCACTTTTGGGTCGGGTCTTTACACCCAATTACTATGTGTGCAAAGTATTTATAACAATGTCGAGCAAGAAACAGAGGCTACCTAGTTGGTTGTCGTCGAAGAAAATGATGTCAGTTTGATTGTGTTACGATAACACTATTGACTAGTGGAAAGTCTCTCTCATCACCCATTGGTTTTGAAATGAATGTTGTCATATTCCGCACTTTTGTTACGACCATCTAGGTACAGTTTTTTTTTTATTCACGAGATTTTCTCCTGAGTTTCCATACACTTTTAGCTTTATGGGCATTTTGGTGATTTTACCTATAGGGATATGTAATTATTAAAGAGTTTTGGGCTCTTATGTGATTTCAGGTTTTTGTGGGGAAACCTTGTAAATTTTGAGAATTGGTTAAGAGAAATCCAACACTTATCGTAAAGTTCATTAATTGTTTGTGTGAGAACAAGAAAAAGGAGAGAGACCTAAAGGAGAGACATTGTAGTCACCCTCTAACAGTCGTCGTGGAATCGCACAGCAGATGTCATTGCTGCCTCCATGTCGCATATTGCACGCCTATGATCCACCATTGAAATCTCTCACATGTAGATTATCGCACCGCCTACAACCTAGTGATTGCTCGCGCAATCGCAGCTCGTGCGTCGTAACACGTCGCCTTATCGTTTGATGCACCTCGCAGCAGAACCCAATTTCGAGCAGCATTGCAACCTGATAGCGCTAAATACTAGCACTATTTAAGCCTCTGAACCCTTGCATTTCACTCAAAAGTAAGCAAGCAAACAACACGAAAAGGATAATTAGTCATCTACAAATAACATTTATCCAACATGTTAATCAACAACGCTCGCATAATAAAAGTTTGAGAATAATGCGGTTCAACGCGTCATAAGATGACAACGTTCCGGGTGCTAATACAATTGCACAGTAACTAATTCAGAGCAAACTTAATGTTAAGTGTGACTCATAATCGCTTACGCGCAAGTATACGCAGTCGGAATGCAGCAAGTAATAAGTATGTAATTTATCGTTTTCCACAGGGATTGATGTCTAGAACTAATATTACTAAGTTCAGAGTTGTGCGAAAAAGTAAATAATGAATTTGAAGTTGGTTGAGTGTTTTGGTTTTGATGATAAAAGTAAAGTAATGCTAATGCTAATAATAGATATGAATGCAATGAGTAACAATTAGTAAGCAATCATAGAAGATACTAAGTGCACGAGACTAATTAATGAGTCTCTTACTTCCTTATTCTAATAAGTACTTCGCACTTAATGATTTATAGCAGAACCAGCTTCCGTTGCAAACTCCATACCAAATCAGGGCAACACGAGCAATAGTAAGGTAACCTAACACTTTAAATGGTGAAAAGCTTTCCACCTATCCTAATCGTTGTATACTGGATCATCCTGTAGTTCCTTCTTCCAAACTCGCTGCAGGGTACATACGTGGGTAGCTAACCTACGCATATATATATATATATATATATATATATATATATACAAGTAAAATGCAACAATGTAAAACTCAGTAACCTACTCTCCTAACATGCTTCTATTCATGAATTCTTAACAAAAAACTCCTATAGCGCAGCATAACGGTAAACCCAAGTAAGAAGTTTAAATCAGCAGATTTTATTACTACTACTAAATGTTCACATTTATAACTAGTACAAATAAAACAGTAAAATTAGAATAGGTGCGGTTGTGAAGTGCGCAGTCCCCTTGTCATCGTCTCCTACGAACACCACCACTTACTTTTTCCTTGGTTTTTATTCGCTATTTACTATTAACGGTCATTTATTTCCCTCAATCCTTAGAATAATGCAAACTTAACAGCCTAAAATACGCTCTATTTGAGAGCTATCAGCGGTTTAGGATGTCAAAACACGCGTATAAGCGCGAAAAATGTGTTTATTACTCAAAACTCGTTGACGTGTTGAAATTCGCAAGAAATGCATTACAAATTCGGATGATGTGTAACAGTCCGAGAATTTAAATCGTCGTTTGAGACTCTTGGTGAGATATCTGAAGGATTTTCATTGTGGATTTAATTAAAAAGAATTGGATTTTAATAAGTGTCTCCAGTAGGATTTGAACCTTGGTCTTGGGAGAGGCCAAGTGTTGGGAAGCTAAGAATAAATAAAAGAATAAAAGTGTCTTCGTTGGGATTTGAACCAAGGACCTTGAGGTTATTTAATTGGAATTTATTTTAATTTAATTAAAGGAAACAGAGGGGATTTAAGCTTGGAGAATAGGGTTTCATCATTTCACAATTCCCAAGAAGAAAACCCTAGAGCTCTAGCCGCTGCAGCATGCACTCCGTCGCCGCAAGCTTCATCCGTTCACCATCGTCTGCGTTGTTGCTGGTTCGCCGTCGACAAGCTTGGTAAGCTTCTGCTCCTTGTCTTGTCGTTTTCTCCATTGTCTGTCTCGTCCGAAGTTTCTGTTTGGTTTTAAGGTTGGGCTTTTCGTTGTTTGCTTTAGCTGCTGTCGAGAAGTTCTTCTTCTTCCTCGGGTTCAATCGTTCGACGCCACAGTTGGGTTCGTTGCTCGCTTCTCCGCCGTCCAGAGGTAAGGTTTTGTTCAGCATCTGCTTCTTCTTATTCTTCTTCATTTTCCGAAAGTTGTTAAGGAGTCGTTGGTCGGTTCTGTGTAGGATGTTTGGGTTCTGTTCGCTGCTACCTTCTCCTTCGTCTCGGTTCCATCCAGCCATCGCTCGCCGAGATCTTCCAAGGTACAGTTAGTTTGCTTCGCTTTGTCTCTTTTCGCTACCGCGACTCTGTTAGCTTTCTGTTCTTGTTCTAAGTTTCTTTTCCGTCGGGTTGTTTGTTCTTCACGAGTTGCAGTGTCTGCCAAGTTCGTACCGTTCGCCTTCGCCACCAGTTCGCTGAAGCCAGACGCATCGTAGCAAGCTCGTTCATTCAGACCGTCGTCCAAAGCAGTCCGCCTTCGCCTAGCAGTTTCGCAACAACGAATCCGAGCCTTGCGTCTTCGTCTAATCATGACCGTTCCAGCGCCCAGCGTCCGTTCACTGCTTTCTTTTTGTTGTTTCCGTTCGTTGCTTCTGTTCGCTGCCTTCGTTCCCGCGAGCAACCGCGAACGAACTGCTGCCCAGCTTCGTCTTCGCTTCGGTAACGCCTTGTTGTTTCCCCCTTTTCGCTTTGCTGCTGAGCGAGCCTTCTAGAGGTTGTTCTCTTAGTTTTACTTAGTAATTAATTACTTGTTCTTTATAATTGTTAGGTTGTGGTGACTTGCTGTTCGGTTTCTTGTGTGTGCTTTAGTTCGCCAATACCAGGTAAGAATTTCTTACCGGGGTTGTGTGGACCATACTCTCATTAATAATACTTGTTTGCTTGTGATGATTTGCTAAATGCATGTTTAGTAGATGTTTATCGACTCTTTTCTACATGTTAGATGCATGCTTGATTGTTTTGATCAGCATGTATATTTCTATCATTATAGTACCATGTTAGGTTGTACTTATGTTGTTATATGTCTGATCTGTTGACTGTAATCTTAGTATAGCCTTGTTTAGGAGAGTCATCATCTATAGGTCGAGGTGGCATAAAGTAAGTTGCCTCATTGGCAGGGTTACGAGATAACGTATACTCCGCCTCTGACCGCCAGCACGATTTAGCTAACCCTGCAGTGGCATAGCCTAGTCCGCAGTTCTTGGGCGAGTGGGCTCAACGTATCGCTGCCCCGTCAAGCAGGAGGATGGGGAGGCTTGTCCCGTCCCTGTTCGCCAGCACAATTTACATTGTGTTGGCATACCTAAGTTCTGCAGCCTTTGGGCAGGACCAACTCACAGCTCACAATTTACAGCTGTGAGCGGGACCAAGTCGCAGGCTAGTGGTGGTTTATGCTGACATAGCTCGATGCCGAGGTTTCGCATCCCTATGTTCAGTGACACCTTCCGAGTCTTTTAGGGCATGTGACCCTAGACAAGAGTAGTCTGCCCTAGACCCAGCAGCTACCTGGATTCAGTAGCATGCGGTGTGCGTGCACGCTCTTGATACTCCGACTGGAGGCTCCCTCGGGATCTTGAGACTAGTACACCCAGTATCCTTGTTAAGTAAGTTGTAGAGCTTTGTTCGAGATCAGAGATTCTCAAAGCACCCTTAGTGGTCCCAGTAGTGCTGAAGGTTGACTGTTGCTTGCATTCCTGTAAATGATCTAATGAGATGTATTGTACCCCGATTGGAGAATTCTTACTAAGTAATCTTACATTGCTCACCCTTATTCTTGTGGTTTTCCACATGTAATCCTGGACAGACTACTTGATGGTTGGAGGCAGCTGATGATCGGTCATGGAAAATGGCTCACTGTTTTACTTAATGAATTTGACTACTCTGAGTTTTTATTTAGTTAAACTATATTTCATTGCATGTAGTTGGGCACAGAGCTCTTAGGGTGTTAAGAATATTCTGGATTCCATGTTTTAAGTTTTATAAGAATGCAGACAGATTTTCTATTTTCTTTAAAATGTCTCTGGCCAGGGAAGTTTAAATGTATGTTTTAATTGCTAGTCTTAACTTTGGAATCTAGAAGTTTTAATGTTTAAAATTATCCGTTATTTCCGCTTTGAACGCATGCATGTAGTAAAGACTAAGTTTAAGACCGTTAAACTGGTCGGGTCTTTACATGATGATTGGAGCAAACGATTCGACGAGATATAAAAGGAAAAACTGAATGTCAATCAAATTACGGAATCACTGGAACGAAGATAGAAAGAATCGACAAGCGAATATTCCAAACAAGAGATCTGTGCAAATATGGAACGTGGTCAACAAGAAACTTTAGACGCTATAAATGGAAGAGCAATCGAAGAGTTAGGGGTGCTGGTTTTGAAAGGATATTAAGGTTGATGGGCGATGGAAACGCCGAAGTCTCTTGGGAGATATCGACAATTTTTGTTCATTTCTAGTCTTGGGAGAACTCAATACCGCGATGTTTGTTAGGAGAAGACTTCATTGACAACAATATTGACGATTCTGTGATTTCCATTAGTATATCGTAGTATAGTATTTTTCATTATGATTTTGTAGTTGTTGCATTTTATAGGAGTAGATTGTAATGCTTTCTTGAATTATTACTATGCATCTTTTATTTCAAACTTGATCTCCTGTTAAGCAACTTATGAATAGGGTTAATATTAAGAATCAACTTTAGGAGATCCATGTAATGTTAACAACTAATTTAAAGTCAAGTTAAGGGGAGAAAATAGTAAGAACGACGGTTGATTATATTTATCGCGGATCGATTGACAATCCACCCGCGAATGATGACTATTAATTTTAAATTCAATAGGTTAATGATGTGGTTATATTAGATTTTACTTTTAATAAAAATGGGTTTTAGCAAGAGTAGACCAAATTAGCAAAGTATTTACATTTCTAGGCAAAAACACAAAAAATTTGCAATTCTAATTTTTGTTTAAACATTTATAATTAAGCAATAATACTAAATTACAACAATATCATTATTAAATGCATTTTGAATATTTGGTATTATTAAAATAGAAAATGAAATTTGGATTATCAAATCCCACATACCCTCATTAAACGCATTTTGAATATTTGATATTATTAAAATAAAAAAGGAAATTTTGATTCTCAAATCCCACATCCCATGATTGGTGCCCCCATCATTTTATACCAAAAATGTCTAGATCCATTATCAACATTCGTTCGTCTTCTCCACAATTCAAACGCTATTGACGATTTCGCAAAGCTCTCGTTGAAGACGACGGAACGAAAAACTCATTCCGGCGAAAAAATCTATCGTCGTTCCGGAATCTACATACGGTAAGTGTTGTTCGCGTAAGATTATATACTGTATAGTTCTCTTTGTCAATTCTTCAATTCGCCGTCTCCGTTCTTTACTCGATTCGTTTCTCTCCAATAAAATTTTGAACTCTAAGCTTGCTGATAAGGTATGTTTTTGTTTCGATTTTATTGTTGTTTTGGATTCTAGGGGTTTGTGAATGTGGTTTCCGATTTTTGGATGTTAGGGTTTTCGATTCCGTGTAGTTATGAGGATTTTGGGGGTTTTGGTGCTTTGGACTGTTTGTGTATCGATTTCCGAGTTTTGTTAAATACATGTAACGTATATACTATATAATACATGTACTGTATATAATGCATGTACTGTATCAATTTCTATAGACTGTTTGTGTATCGATTTGTGGGTTTTGTTATTGGGGTTTCTGATTTTCGTTTGTGATTTGACGATTTTAGGGGTTTCGATTGTGTTGTGTACTTTTTGTGTGACGAGTTATGTACTGTATATGTAATTTTATGTTTATGTATCGTATTATTGATGTTACTATTTTGATTTGGAATAAAAAAGTATTATTAAAGAAAACAACATCACGGACTGAACACATTGTGTGTACCGTATTAATGTGTGCTATTAATTTGCTTTGATTGGTTTATTATTATATTGCATTGTTCTTTATTTTGATATTTGACCTGAATTGAATAATTATTGATGTATGATTTGTCAGATACACAACATGGTTAAGACTGCAAAAAACATCTATGAATGATAACAGTGGAATCTACCGTGGAACTAAAAGAAGTTATGATTAAAAGTGGAATTGAAGATGTAGCTTGAAGACTTTTATATTCGGTCTATTCTAATGTTGTCAAACAATAATTCTCTTTGTTTTCTTGGATTTAGAATGAATGGTTAAGTTTTTTTTTTGTTATTGATATACCATTTAATGTTAACAATTGGTTTTCCAAAATATTTCTTAATGTATTGTTGTATTACAGTAGTATAGAAAACTTTGATACTTATATAGTTTATAATTGTAAATACATGGTACAAAATCATTTTAACTTTAAAATACAGTATTATTAAGTGCAAAATCATTGCACCAAATGAAAGTGTAATACATTATTTACTAAAAGAATATGATTGTTCAAAAAAATATAAATAATAATCAATGTTTGTTTGGTAACAAAAGTCGAAATAAAAGTTATATGGAGTAAATGTGTATTATCGTATTTATGTAATGTAAATTTTAATAGAGTATTATTTATCTAATATAATATTGTAGTTAAACTGTATTATTTCATATTCTTCATTAGTATATATATATATATATATATATATATATATATATAGATATAGTTAAACCGTATTATTATTTATGTTAAGAGTAATACAGTATTATAGTTAACTCGTTAAACCGTATTATTAGCCGTCATCAATCAAGACGATGCTAATGCACTTCAATGTATAAAATGTACCATATTTATGATATGTATATTGTAATAGAGTATAAATATATATTATGGACATGATAATAGAATATTATAACAAAATCGTATTATTTTTATATTCTAAGTTCGTTAAAATTAGGGTTTTGTGAGATATTCGCCACCAATCAAAACGAGGATGCTTCAAATCGAAAAGAAAAAAAAAACGTAAAAGACTCATTAAATACGTCCCAAATTTGGGGAGAATCAAACATATTTGGAAAATTTGACTAAATATTAAAGAATATGTAATATTAAAAACAAAATATTAAATATGATATTTATTATAAGCGAAGGGCAATATGGTATTTAAAAAAAACGAAAATCTAATAAAAAAAAGAAAAAAATGGATTTGTAAATATTTCTTAATTTTGCCTACATGTGTAATTATTTTGTTAAAATGGTCTGCCCAATACAATTCCCCTAATAAAAAATTAAAATTTAAAACACATATATTAGTGAAAATTTGCCCTCCATAACACATTTTTTACTCTTCATTACAATTGTAGCACATTTTTTTAAAATAATTTTATTCACAGCACATTTTGTCCAAAATTCATATTCTACCATCATTACATTTCTATTAATTCAACTGATAAACTTTTAACTTCTATCAGTTCAACTATTAGGCTTCTATCAGCTCAATTAATAGACTTTAGACTTCTATCAATTCAAGTAGTAGATTTCTATCGATTTTGAGTGACTGAATAGTGTAATCAATTATTTTTGTGGCACAAATGAATAAGTTTGAAAATTGTGATATACATAAAATTATTTATTTTTTTTGTAATATACATGCAAAAATCTCCTAAATTAGTTGTACTGAAAAAACACATATATTAGTAAAATTTTCATTTTCAAATAAAAAAATATAGTAACATTCCATCTTAAAAAAAAAAAAAAAAAAAAAAAAAAAAAAATTTCAAACTCCTACCAATTCATTGCACAAATTTATCACCGCCATCATTACATTCCCAATTCCCCCATTGATTTTCAAGAAGACCGAGGCGGAGTAGCAATCCACGGCAAATGACTTTTAATTTTAGAATTTTGATTTTTTTATTATTTATTTTTATTAAAAATAAAATCCACACCATCTATTTATTAAGTTTAAAATTAATCTAATCTAGTTATAATCATAGTTAACAAATGGAATATATTGAAATATAAAGGATAAAAATGTTCAAATGTAAAGCAAGTTATCCCTATAATTTAGGGAAATTTTTTTCCCCTAATTTTAAATTATTAAAAAAGTCTCGTTTTTTTGAAGATAACAAGTTTTATGTAAAAATATTTCTAAAAGTATGAAAAGTTAATAAGAAAAAATATATAAATAAAAGATAAACAACAGATACTAAAATTTGATTTTATTATCATTATAAAGATTAAAATTTAATATTTAAAAGTAAAATAATTAAAATGAAATAAAATTGAAATTACATAGTCTAAATGACAGTTTTTTATTTAATTTTTTAAGCTATTAATATTTAAAATAATATATAAAATAAACTATTATGAGACAAATTTAATAAAGTTAAGCCATAGAAAGAAAAGAGATTGAAATTAAGTCAATATTTTTTTTCCTTCCATCTCTTTGTTGGGAAAGAAATACTTTTGTTTTAGTTTTCATCCTTTTATTATCAAAAGTAATTATTACTTCTTACCATCACCCTCTATTAGTCCATATTTCTTTATTTTCTAGAATAATATATTTTTGCAAGTTTCAGGGTAAATATTCAAGTTAATATATTACCTTTTTAACGGTTCATTCAACGATAAATTTAGTCCGAAATTTCAAAATTTATCATTATTTACTTAATATGTTTGGTAACAAAATATAAGAGTGTAAATTAATTGATAATTTGATAGGATACTTTTTTTGTTATTCCTCGAAGTATACATGTGTTTCAATGAATTAAAATATCATGAATTCAATTCTTCACTTTTAATTATTATTAAACTAAAAAAGATAAAAATGTTTTTGAAGATTAATTAAGAACAATTGATGTTATCTAAAAAGAAAAGAACAATTGAGATGGATGATTAAAATTGCTAAACTCTATGATATAGACACATAGTTGTTGTTAATTAGTCCATCCACTTTTTCAAATAATAATAATAATTACTTCAACCAGTTTTAACACCAATCTCCATACAAATAGATAATTAGTCCAACTACGATTAACCACTTCACTAATGATATGTCTGGTGACCAAGTTGTAGAGCTCAGTTGTGTTTCCGTCACAAGGTGGTGGGCGCTACTGCGGAAAGGAAGTGGCTGGGTTGACAAAAGGACACACGTCTGGCAGTGTTGGGCTCGAGGCACTGCTCGAGTGATATGCACGGGTCGCTGAAGGTTCTGAGGATTTGACTACATAAGCTTTAATATGATGAGAATATCTCACTACATAGAGAGAGACAAAAATCATGCAGACAATAAAAATTCTATCAAAATAAAATGATATGTGTACTCTAGACATATCTAATATGGGCAAACCTTCAACCACACCAATACAAAAAGGATTGAACCACACTTAATAGATTAGGGAAAAACATATGTTGCAAAACAGCGCAGGCTGGACGATGTAGATACAAACGACGGTGGATGATCTAGATGCTCTACCAAATGTGTGGGTGTGCTTCAGTAGCACGATGGCGACAACCAATGTAGACATGTATGTTCTCTAGTACTCGGCGAGCAGTGCAATGCTAGACTCCGACAATCTAGAAAGCCGGGTAAAACAAGACTCGTCCCATAACAATAACCCCTTTGCACGAAGATCGCCAAAGCGCCAAAAAAGAATGAAAAATCATGGAAGAACATCAGAAGAAGGGGAGCGACGACACTCAATAGTTTATGCAGTTGAGAGAATTTAGAGAGAGAGTAATCAATGAAACAGATTTAATATACCATATAGATGAGCAACATGCAAGAAATGTCACGAATGTAGTTAAACTTAAAGGTACTGTGAAAAGAAAAAAGGGAAAAGTTAAGGTCAAAGAACACACGGAAGTTAATTACAAAATTCAAAACTGGCATACACAACATGGACAGGCAAGAAGAAAAAAAACCCAGATGGATCCTGCTGAAAACGTGCAGGATCGGTACAAAAACGCCGTAAGGGGCGGCACCTTAGCATGCATGCAAGTTAGGGCACATAATAATTACAGTTCCAAATGTTCTACATAACACAAATATTACAACTCCAAGGTTACAGTGAACATTCTGATTTCAGTAAAGGCAAACAAAAAGCAAGCCAAATACAAAACAAGATGCATTTTTATCTAACCCTACATGCTGCAGGGGCGCCAGGGGAGCAGTTGGGGTTAGGGGATCGGCAGCTAGACCCCGGACCGACATTGTTGCCAAGCCTTTGCCGCATTCTGTAATCAGGGATGCCCCCCCTACCAAACGAACTGGTTCCCGCCGATGAGTATTCAGTTGCATTGTTACCACTCTGTAATGGTTCCAAAGTTTCAACCACGTCGCTCATTAATGGTCTTGCTTTAGGATTCTGGCTCAGGCAATAGTAGGCTAGGCTGCACGCCTTCTGAGCCGCCCTTATCGAGTATTCGTTTTCTAATCTGGGGTCAATTATTTGTAGCAACTTCCTCTTGTCATTTAGTTTAGGTCGAGCCCAATCTACCAAATTCTGCTCCTTGCTTGGTTTTGTCTTGTCAACGGACTTTCGTCCCGTCAAAAGCTCCAGAAGAACAACACCGAAGCTGTATACATCACTCCTTGCTGTCAAGTGCCCTATATAGGTTTCAAAATGGAAGCTCGGTGAAATTAAAATCTACCTGGTACTGATATCAGAAAAAAAAAAAAAAAACTTTATATCTGATTATAATAGGAAAACCGAAATGTGGCTGGTTGACTTCAATATCCACGCTCCAACTTGGGAATTATCATTTAAGTGGAGAAAGTTATTGAAGTGGACTGAAGACAAACCGGTGTCATTTCAAGATCATAACCTAATGATGATTGGAAGACAATATCTGCAATGCTTAAAATATAGTATGTAGAGGATTTTGCTAGATCCACCCTTCCCAAGTTGTATATTTTATTTTGTTTTTTTTATAATTGGGAACCGTGCTTGTGCGAGCTCGGACTTGAAAGACCACCAGAGAACTTGCAATTAAGCTTACTCGTGTTTGAAATATACATTTGAGACCCCAAACCTTTGTATATTCTCTTGACATTTTGGTTATGAGTATACACTTATGCTGATTGAGCTATTACTCTCGTTGGCTCCCACAAAATAATTTTTTAAGCAAAAAGATAGTAAAAATTGTAAAGTTGTTGATCCTTTATATTCCCTATTCTTTCTAAATTATCGTTATTATTACTACTTTTCTTTTAATATTTGTTCGTCAAATAGTTTAAGCGCACATGAATTAATCTTTTTTATTTTTTATTCAACAACATTTTGAGAGGAGGAATTAAAACCTGTAACCTTATGATTATTAGGTCGTACATGATGGAGCTAGTCTCTTTTGAGTGTATTGATCTTAATTAATCATACAAGACATTTAATAAACTTTACCATAATTTTGTGGTCGGAAAACTAGTATCCTTAGTCCATTTTATTTTCTTCACGTGTCTCAATAAAGCCAACAAGAGCATAACTCTACCACCATCTTGTACAACCTAGTAATCTTAAGTTTACAGGTTTGAATCCCCCCTTTCCCCAATATTGTTTAAAAAAAATAAAAATAACACTCCAATCCTTGGTGGTTTTCACCATCCATATAACTTTTTTTCATTTTTCACTCATCTAACATAGACACAATACAAAAGGTTCCAATACCATTATCTAACACCAAAGTCTGCCCAAGACACCAAAGGCTATATTCTAATTTAGAGAACTTTAAATGGACACGATGACCTCTCAGTCAATAAACTCTAGACCCAACGCAATTCCAATCAAATTGTCTAAAGAGTATCCTAAAGCTTAACCAGAAGAATGTCCTCAACAGCTTTTTCTTTAAAATTCAACAACAATTGGCGGCGGGATTCAAACCTATTACCGGTCGATGGGCACGCAAATAACAACTATAACTCTGTTGGCAACAACTTTGAAATAGTAAACTTCTCCACCTAGGAAGTTTGCTTTTGATTCCGAAACAAAATAGTTCACAGAACAATATCCACCCAGTAGAAAACCAAAGGACTGAACCAATTCTACCTTCTTCATTTAATGAATTTCAAATCTTCGAGAGTCAACCTACGCTACGCATAGCTTTCATAGCTCAATTGAATAAAGCATATTAGACCAAAAGGTGAGAAGTTCAAATTCTTCCACCCCATATGTTAAACTCAAAAGTGACCATGTGATCTAAGGCAGGAAAATTATTGACTTGGCAAGTTGACAGTACTAAATCTCTGATGATATATAATCGCAATAATTCTTTTTTTAACTCCAGAAACTGCTTCCATAGAGGTGGAGCATTTGTCATAGTATTCAATGAAGCCACTGCATCACCAATGGCCTTACAAGTCCCCACCTCCATAAATTCAAAGGAATATTTCAAATACCATCCTCCCTACGATAATACAAAATGTATTCTCCCACGTAACTCTTCATTCCAACTTGACCATGAAAGAGACTATTTTAGAAAGAAGAAACAAATGTAAAGTTCTTACCTCTTCGAACGCCATGAAAGAGCCTATTGCAGTTCATCCTTTGTTTGCGATAACAAGGCCGTAACTAAGAGAGCTACTACTATCAAGAGAGCTTAGGAAGTATGGTATGAATTTTAAGACCAAAACTCTTTGAAAAGCAACTAGAAGAGCCTCTAATTTCATATTTCACTGGTCATGAAATCCTCTTCAAGTCATCAAAATTTCTCCCAACATATCTTGTTAAACTCTTGTTAGTCTAAAATAGGGTAAATAGTTCGAAGAGTGCAAGCTTGAGGAGAGGGGTGATAATTCTTTTGAGTCTAAACCTCGTAAGGACAATTATGCTACTACTACTACCTATGTGCTTAGGGAGAGGGGTGACAGTTCTTTGGAGTCCCAACCTTAAAAGGATAATTATGCTATTACTTATGATTCCCTTTGCCTTTTCTTCTTTTTCTTTTTTTCTTTTGGTGGATGTGTTCAAGTAGGTTACTTGGAAGGTTTCAAGGTGGAGGACTTGGTTCGTCTTTCTTACCTTAAGTTTGCTCAAAACACTATTTTCTTTTGTCTGGGAAAGAGAGCTTTTTCGTTAATCTTATAAGACTTCGATCTTTCTTTGAAGCTATCTTTGGTCTTAAGACAAATGGCGGAAAATAGTTCCATTGCCTCATGGGCTGAGTCAATGGGGTGTGAGGTCAACCAGATTTCTATTACTTTTTTTTTTTTTTTTTTGAGAAAAACCAGATTTCTATTACTTAGGTCTTCCCTTGGGTGGAAATCTAAATAGTCAATTGTTTTGGATTCATAAAAACAGTAGGAAAAAGGTCTTTTTCTCAAGGGGGAGACATACTTTTATATAGACAATTTTAAGTGGGATTTCAAGCTCCTTCCTTTTTAAGTTTAGAGTTAGTGTCACTGTGAGTAAGTTGCTCGAAAGGTTAATGGAAAACTTTCTATAGTAAGGGAGTGAGAAGGGGAGGAAGGATCCCATTAGGTCAAGTGAAAATTGGTGGCCAAGCTTGTTAACCGCTTATTGTTAATATAGTGAATTTCTGTCCCAATAGGTAGTGTCTCAATTTTTGCAGAGCTAGCACCACTGCCATTAGCTCTCTCTCATATATTGGTTTATCCCGAGCTCGATTTGTTAATGCTTGATTGAGGTAAGCAATTGGTCTTTTATGTTGTGAGAGCACCGCCCCAATTCCCATTCCTGAGCATCAGTTTCTATGACAAAAGGAAGCTAGAAATCTGGAAGGGCAACACGGGTACTATGGCCATAGTTTGCCGGAGGGCATCAAAGGCTCGTGTTGCTTCCTCGTTCTAGTTGAATGAATCTTTCCTAAGCAATTGAGTCAACGATGCTGCTATTAGACCATAATTTTTGACAAATTGTCGATAGTATCCCATGAGACCTAAGAATCCTCTAAGTTCCTAGCTATTTCTAGAAGTGGGCCAATTCAGCATAGCTTCAACTTTTGATTGATCAGCTTCAACACCTTTTGAGAAATTCAAATGTCTTAGAAAATCCACTCGGGTTTGACCAAAAATGCAATTCTTGGCATTGGCATATAACCTTGATCTTGTAATACATCAAATAATACTTGCAAGCAACGTTGTTAAATCGTAAAATGGAACGCGTATCGAAATATATTTTCAAATTTCAATAAAACGTGTATCGAGACAAATTGTGTATCGTAAGTTTCAATTTTATATGTAATATTTAAATATAAACATAAATAACAAAGTCTAAAAGTCTAAGGAGGTGTTTGAAAGAGGTTTTGATGAGGAGTTATTTTGAGGAGTTAAAAATTGAGAGTTGTAGTAAAAAACTCGTTTTGATGTGTTTTTTTGTAAAGGAGTTAGAGTAAAAAACTTGCTTGGATGTAGATTTAAAATAAATAGTTATTTTAAGTAGTTAAAAAAATGATTAAAAATGAGTAGTTAAAAATGATTAACTTAAATGAATGATTGAGTAACTTAAATGGGTGTGCGAAAGTTGGCCCGGACAGTCTCGGATATCAAAAAAAAAAAAAAATGATTGAGTAACTTAAATGAATGATTAGAAATGAATTGTTAAAAATGAAGAGTTATTTTTAATAGTAAAAATGATGAGTTATTTTGATGAGTTACACAAACTCGTTTGGATGTAGGTTTCAAGGAGGAGTTCGTAAATCCTTCATCTAAATCCTCCTTAAATATGGCAAACAAACAACTCTAAAGTAGATAAATAAACAATTAAACATAAAACAACTTAGAATTCAATATGTTAAAAAAAAATATATATCTCATAAAATAATTGCATATTAATAAATTGATTATATTTTGATATACAAATTTAATTATTAATTGAGATAATAAAGAAATATAATAATAATAGGAATAAATTAAACACCAATATATGAAATTTTGGAGGGAAGGCAAAGAGACATCAACTCATGAATATGAATTGATTTTGTTTATATTTTTTTTGAACAAGCAACAAATCTTTCATTAAAAAAATGAAGAGAGGAGTACAAACAACAGAAAAAAGCCAAACGCCAAAGGAAAAAATAGAAAGGGAAAATTCCAAAACAATGAAGTGCAGAAGTATAAAGGAAACAAGAGATATCAAAAACAATGCTAAAGAAAAACAACAAACTATAAGAAAGCTTCCCAATTTGAGTTGATTGGTTGAATAGAGTATCCCTCAAAAGCTTTAGATATTGATGCCCAAAGAGAGACCTTCAAACAATCTAACTCAAAACGATCATGCCAAGGGAGAACAGAATCTTGGAAGATGTGTAAGTTCCTTTCCCACCAAAGCTCGTATAAGAGACTTTTGATGGCGTTTATCCAAAGAAAATGACCTTTCTTTCGAAAAGGAACACCAAGAAGTAGCTGGAGAACGAATGGATTTTATTTATATTAAATATGCATTAAATGTGCATAGTCAAATAACTACTTTCCATCCTATCACACCATAACCAATGGGTTTCATTAATTATTTTCTATTTTTTATTATACAAATCAATTCTCATTCTTTTCATCTTCTTCTTCTCATTCTTTTTGGTTCTGTAACCAAGATTTTTTGGCCGGTAACAAAACTCTGTGTCCAGTTTTCATTTTTATTAGACTTTATAAATCAGAACGTTCTGATTCAAGAACGAAACGCCCAATTCAAACTCATAAATCGTACAATATTGTTCATGTACAATTCAAACTTACGTTTGAATCGTTTTCAGTCCGTTTTTTTCAATTCGTACGATTCGCAACGTGAAACGCATGTTTTTGACAACCACGCTTGCAAGTGCTCCACGTGAGTGTCAAAATCAGGATTGTAAATCAAAATATCGTCAAAAAACACAAGTATGAATTTACGAAGACAAGGATGAAAAACCTTATTCATTAATGCTTGGAATGTTGTAGGAGCATTTGTCAAGCCGAACGGCATGGCTAGGAACTCGTAGTGTCCTTCGTGAGTTCAATAGGCTGTTTTGGGAACATCTTCGGGTTTCATTTGAATTTGATGATAACCTGATGTCAAATCAAGCTTAGAATAAATCTTTGACCGATGGAGTTCGTCTATCATTGGTATGGGAAATTTATCCAGTACAATAGCCTGATTTAGTGCTCAATAATCGACACAGAATCGCCATCCCCCATCTTTTTTCTTTATCAGAAGAACTAGGCTCGAGTAAGAGCTTGTGCTCGGTCGAATAATACATGTGGACAACATCTCCCTGATCATTTTTTGAATCTCAGACTTTTGAACATGAGCATATCGATACAGTCTCACATTAACTGGTTGTTGGCCCTCTTTCAAAATAATTCGGGAGTCAATTTCTCGTTGGGGAGGCAATCTTGCATGTAACTAAAAAATGTTATTATATGTAATCAACACTTCCCTGATCTCTTCGTTAAGTGTGACCCCTTCCTCTCCTGCCTATTCTTCCTGATCCTCACAACTCAAACTTCGCCAATCAACCAGAATTCCCAGATCACTATCGGTCCATGACTTCGAAGCATTTTCAAGGACACCTCGGCCTCGGTGAGAGATGGATCCTGTTGATAGTTACTGTTGGTTGATATAATTAAAATTACCCCAATCCATCGGCTTAGGCTTTTGGATTGATTGGTGGTTTAACACAACTCAACATGGTATCAGAGCAGGAGGTCATGAGTTCGAATCC
>JBBMEF010000018.1:16128409-16142956 GCA_037832685.1 Sicyos baderoa | reverse complement strand
CACTTGCATGTTTGAGGAATAGTATTTCACAAGGAACGGTTTGTCTCCTTCGTCAACGACGAAGTTGAGACCTACTTTCAACCACACACTTCACTCGAATATTTATATTTATTGACTAAATTTGTGTGAACACTATTTTCCCAACAGGTACCCACCTATAATTTATACGTACACAAGGAGGGGCAGGAAAAGTACAGATTCTGGTCAAGGCTCGGGCAGTGGGACAGGCCGTTAGGATCGTTTGGCGTGGGGCTAGTAGGGTTTTGTGGAGCTTATATAAAGAAGACGATGCAGAAGGAATGAGGCGTGAAAGAGTTTTGGAGGCTGATTAGTAGCAGCTCAAGGAAGGAGAGACATCGGTGCTCTCGAACTCACCGGGAGGCTATCTTGTTTGTTATCTTTTCCTTACTTAACGATATCATTGTATTCTGAACTCTGGCTGGTTTTAGATCAATATTATCTATCTGTTCTATCTGTTTTGGTATCTGTTTGGAATATATTCTTGGATTATTGCGTAAATTGATACAGGGGAGGAGCGGATACCTTACAACTTGGTATCAGAGCACGTACAATCCTGGGGAAGACTCGAAGTATGGCGCAGAAACAAATAGAGGTGAGAATGGAGGTAACGGAGAAATCGTTGGACAAAATGAAGGAGAACTTGAAATCCATTAACAAGAACTTGGAGAAGATTTCTGGGGGAATGGAGGACAACCAGAAGGCGATAGCACGCTTGTATGTGGAAATGGCGAGTGACCGGACGAAACTGTCGACCATCATCTCGGATGGTTTTGGTCACAAAACTAAGCAGAAGGAAGTTAGGATGGGAGCTAATACGAGGCCCCCTGAGGGAGGAGAAGAATCGAGTGAGCGCAAAGAGCAGAATATGGGAGAGAAGCGCAAGTTCAAAAAACTCGAGATGCCGATTTTTTCTGGGCAGGATCTGGATTCCTGGATTTTCCGAGCTGAGAGATATTTCGATCTCCATCAACTTACAGAGAAAGAAATCGTGAATGTTGGTGATAAGCTTTGAAAAAGATGCTTGCGACTGGTTTCGATGGGCTACGAACCGTTATGAGATGAACACTTGGAGTGAACTTAAGGGGAGGCTCTTCGTCAGATTCCGGCCGACACAGGAGGGAACGTTGTGTGCTCGTTTCTTGGCGATCAAGCAAGAAGGGACTCTAGCTGAGTATATTCACTTATTTGAAGTACTCTCAGCTCCCCTGCCCAGTTTGGAAGAAGAAGTACTAGAGAGTGCCTTCTTAAATGGGCTATCGGCTCCATTGAGGGCTAAGGTCATCAGTCGCAAACCCAATGGGTTAGAAGAAATTATGGAACAGGCCCAACTGATTGAGGATCAGAAGGTGGCGAAGGTGTCATGGGCCACCGTTGGCAAAGCCCAAAAGACGGGCCAACCATCTTTTACCCAATGGAACAATCCTGGGCAAACACCTAGACACAATGGCCTGACCCATGGTGAAGGTTTTCCAACGAAAACCAAAATGGTGCCAGACAAAAACGGCGCTGCTCGAAAAGAGGCGGTGAAGAAACGACTTCCTAACGCTGAGTACCAATTAAAGAGAGAGAAGGGACTCTGTTTTAAATGTGATGAGAAGTTTTTTGTTGGCCGTAAATGCAAAGAGAAAATTAGCCGGGAACTCAGGGTGTTGGCAGTGATTATCGGCGCAGAGGTAGAAATTGAAGGGCTAGAGTGGGACGAAGAAGACATCGAAAATCAAGGAGAAGAGTTAGTAGAGAACGCAGAACTAGCCATACGTTCTGTAATCGGATTTTCAACACCAGGCACCATGAAACTTAAAGGGGAGGTGAAGGGACGGAGTGTGATAGTGTTGATCGATTGTGGTGCGACGCATAACATTATATCGCAACAGGTTGTGGATGAACTGGAGTTGAAGCGCTCGGAGACTTCCAACTATGGAGTTATCATGGGGACAGGGATAGCCGTGAAAGGGAAGAGGATATGCAAGGTTGCGTCGGTTAAGTTGCAACAGTTGAAAATCTCTGAAGATTTTCTACCATTAGAACTGGGAGGAGTGGATTTGATACTGGGGATGCAGTGGCTGAGGAAAACAGGGTTTATGAATATAGATTGGAAAAATCTGGTGGTGACTTTTGAAACCGAACAAGGGCCTATTACTCTCCAAGGAGACCCGGCTCTCACAAAAGCAGAAGTTTCCTTGAAAGTTCTAACCCGGACGATCTCTGAGGAGGACCAAGGATTTTAGGTGGAAGTGCTGGAGATTGATAGCGACTCTAGTGATGATACGCCGTTCGTTGAAACGCCACGAGAAACAGTAACTATACCCCAAAGCACTCAAAAGATTATCGAACATTATAAGGAAGTGTTCGAGTTACCCACCGGTCTGCCCCCGAAACGAGCAGTGGATCATCTGATCCGACTTAAAGATGAAAGTAAAGTGATACAGGAGGATGTTAGCAAGACGGCTTTCATAACACACCAAGGACAATACGAATTCTTAGTCATGCCTTTTGGCTTGACGAACGCACCGCCTACCTTTCAGAGCTTGATGAATCAGGTTTTTCGATTCTACCTTCGTAAATTTGTTCTCGTTTTCTTTGATGATATTTTGATCTACAGCCCTGATCTGGAAACCCATGAACAACACACGTATGGGTTGTGTTTAGCACAATGAGGGAGCATTCCCTGTTCGCAAACAGAAAAAAGTGTGTGTTCTCCCAGCCAAAGTGTGAGTATCTGGGCCATTGGGTCTCGGAAAAGGGTGTAGAGGCGGATCCATGTAAGGTCAGCGCAATTATACAATGGCCAACTCCAAAAAATCTCAAAACTTTGAGAGGTTTCTTGGGGCTGACAGGATATTACAGGAGGTTTATGGAACACTACGGATCAATAGCAGCACCTCTGACCGACCTGTTGAAGAAAGATGCGTTCCAATGGAACGAATTAACGGAGAAGGCATTTACAGTCCTTAAGAAGGCCATGGTGACCTGCCAGTCTTAGCTTTGCCAGATTTTTCGATACCTTTTGTGGTGGAGACAGATGCTTCTGGCACAGGGTTAGGGGCAGTGCTCTCTCAGAATAAACGACCCATAGTGTTCTTCAGTCAGAAACTGACACAAGTAGCCCGAGGAAAGTCCATCTACGAAAGGGAGCTTATGGCCATTGTGCTCGCGGTCCAGAAGTGGAGACACTATCTCTTGGGAAATAAGTTCCTAGTCCGTACTGATCAGAGCGCCCTTTGCTTCCTCACGGAGCAAACAGAAATACAGCCGGATTGTCAAAGATGGGTATCAAAACTTCTTGGCTATGATTTCGAGATTGAATACCGACCTGGTCTAGAAAACAAGGCAGCAGATGCCCTTTCTTGCTTACCCCAGTTCGTTGAACTCGCCCACCTGTCGATACCTAAACTTTTGGATGTTGAACCAATCCATAGTGAAGTCTGTACCGATGAGTACTTGAAGAAAATCCGAAATGAAATAGAAACTGATCCGAAAAGCCATCCGAAATTTGAATAAGCTCAGGGAAGATTGCTCTACAAGGGAAGAATGGTGGTATCGAATACATCGTCTCTATTACCGACGATACTCCATACCTATCATGATTCGGTATTAGGAGGACACTCGGGATTTCTGTGGACATACAAGCAGGTTGCATATCCAAGAGGCAGAACTCGCATATGGAGGAACTCCCTTCAGAGCGGTGACAGGCTGACAGCGCTTTCCTTCTTCCCCCATATGAAGATGTTGCCACCTGCTCCATCGACGAAACATAGACCATTCTCCCTCATGGATCTTCTCCCTCTAGTTTTCGATCACATAGCAATCTATCTCTCCCTACAATGATTGCCAACCTCTACGCAACGACAACCATGGACGATCGACTGCCTCTACAAAGTGTCTTTCTACTTCATGAAGTTCGTAGACAACAACATCATTGACTTCACCTTCCTCCTCTAGTTCAAGTACTTCCATAGGGCAACATCTTTTCGTCATCCTCCCCCTACTCCAAGCTCGTACAAAGGACATGGCTTACTCCCTCTGTCTCTTTCATGGTGATCGACACTTCGACTCATCGGACATTGAAGTCATTGTATGGCGTACCCATCCTCTCCCCTATGCAAGACACGTCGATTAGATTCGACTTCGAAGAACACTAACGTGAAGTGGTGATTCATCTTCGGGGATATAGATTGAAGAGCGGCGGGCATATTTTTCCGAGAAGAAATGAAGGGGAAATTCTAAATTTGGACATTCCGGTCCAAACTGATTCACTTATGAACCGTTCATCCCAATTTTGGTTTGAACCGGTTTGGATTGTTGAACCAAATCGGCTTGTTTTGTTGGACTGGTCTAGTTCGATCTTTCTCCTTATGCCCCCCTTGTTTTACCTCCTTTGTTCGATTGATGTTGTACCTTTCTCTCTTCTTTCCCCCTTCTTCTTCTACATTGTAACAGGTCATTCTTTCTCCCTCGTAACATTTTCATTTTATCAACGAAATGGTCCTTGTTTTCTATATAAAAGAAAAGATAGGCTCTTGGCATGTTGGTATAAAGGTGCACTAATAAGATATGTAACCTAGGTTTAAGTATAGTATTATGCATATTTTCGTCATTTTTTTTACATATTCACGAGCTCTTAATTGAATCTTAAAGAGAAAAAATGAGATTAACACAACCCAAGAACTCAATTCAACTCAACCCAAAAATATGAGTTGGGTTGGGTTGCTCTAATATATAGGAATGGACAGGTTGGCAAATTGACCAATCCAAAAATTTGAGTTGGTTTATTCCTTAACCCAACCCAATCTAGACTATGTACACCCCTAATTGTAATCTTTTAGAAGAGAACTTCTGGATTTAATCGAAGATTTTGGATTGATTCGAAGCTATATTAGGATAGCCAAGTATTCTCTTCTTGTTAGCACCATGTAATGGAGTAAACTTTTTTGCTTCTAGAGGTCTTAGGCATAGTGGCCATATATCTTCTTTTCGATAACTTTTGGTTGTGGATATTTCAAGTAGGTTGGCTTCTCTAAACTGGATAAGGATAGCCATGAGAGGCTTCAAGTGGAAGGGACAGAATCCACCTTTTGCATCTTCAATTTGTTCATCTTCAGGGAAATACAGATTAATTTGGTGGCTAGCGTTTTATATCAACTTTCAAGCATTGGATCTAACAACCATATACGAAACAAAGCCTTAAGATCTAAAACCCAACCCCCTCCCAGTCCCAGTCCCCACCCCCCCTCCAAAAAAAATAAAGAAAGTTTGAAATCTACCATTCATACCATATTTTAGGCTCACAAATTCATATCACCAAACCCTACCCAATGACCCGACCCAACCCAAACCCATGACCCGACCCGAACTTAACCCATGACCCAGCCAAACCCGCCCCGTCCCCCACCCCAAACCCAGAAGACCCACCCCCAAAATAAAAAATATATATATATACATTAAAATAAAACCCAAAAACCCATTTGCTAGCGTATTTTTTTTCTTTTCTGGGCAGTAATTACCTATCTTCTGCATCTGCTTGGCTTGGCTTAATTGATTGCCCCCTCAACCTTGGTATTGGCCAAGTTTGAATGCTTTTGCATTTGGTGAAAATCATGGGAGCAACAATTTGGAACCTGGTTCTTGGATTGATTGGTGTTTTATCATGTGATTCTCTTCAATATTCAGTGTTGGTTGTATCATTGACCGCCTCTAGACGGACGGGAAACCGTGAGAGCTTCATTGTGATGAGACTTTGTTTTTTCTTAGCAAGTTTCTTGTTTCTTTACCCTCCTATCGGCTGCTGGTTGACTCTCTTCCTCCATCGCTTTTGTGACCTGCCCTACTTCATCGACCTTTGCTCGGGATTCCCCTCTCACAGCCCAAGCAGCTCATAGCCAGATAAGTTGCAGGTCTTCTTCACTCTCTCCACCATCTAGCGTCGAAATGGGATGCGTCTCCGTCTCCCCCTTCCTTCTGTGCCAGATCCATGGGTTCCTCCATATGCGAGTTCTGCCTCTTGGATGTGTAGCTGATGATGAGATAATCCTTCGGATATGCAACTTTCTTTTTAGGATTCTAAGTTGGAGTACAACTTCCTTAAATGTTTGTTTTGTATTTACCGTGTTATCTCATTGTATTAAACGGCTCAGAACCTGGCCCAAAATCTTGTAACACTTTCATCTTATCAATGAAAATGTTTTCGTTTCTTATCAAAAAAAAAAAACAAATTCATATCATACCATTGTTGGACCATACATTGAAGGGGGAAAAAATGAAAATATCTCCTCCTCAATCTCTTGGTCTTGGTCTTCAACAAATCGCCAGCATCATTTCCAAATGAGCCAATAATTGTTTTTTGTTTACTCTTCTGCTTCCAACTCTATGAAAATAAGCAGTATTACAATTCTCATCGTTAGCCCACTTGACCTTGGCTTTCTACCTCCAACTCATACTTTCCAGTCTGACGAACTCAACATTTAACAAAGACAGGCTCCTCCTTAAATTTTTCACTTCATTAAGCCCACCTGCCCCTCCAGACCATCAAAGTACTTAAGCCTCCACAACACCTATAGCTTCTTAACTTAATCCACAAGTCCATAAATATCAGAGCTCCAAGACCCTTAAACCCAACCCCTTCGAGGGCTGCAACAAGTTTTTTTTTTTCTTTTTGCCGAGGGTGTAGTGATGAATTCTTTATGAAGAAGATATTGAAGATTTCGCTCATATCCTTTGGAGTTGAAAGCTCTTTCACTCTATTTGAGATTCTAGATTTTAAAACAAAAAACAAAAGAATTATCCATTCCCTTGGATTCTGTTAGTTTACTTCCCATACACATTATTTCTCCTAAACCTACATTAAAATTATGTCATACTGTGAGAACAAGAGTAATGTACGTAATATACAATACTAGGTCAAAATGAACCGATTGGATAGCTAAAATGAGAGTGATGTTCTACACGGTGAGGTCTATTCGAATGCGATGTGAATGATTTGCCAATAAATATGTCAGATGACCAGAAACTAGAATAAATGATTATGTTTAGAGTGGCCTCTGTCATGCATCCTCCATGCTAATAACACACAATAATGCCATCAAGGGAACTTGAAAAGAAGTCACGGAAGTAAAATAATATTAATAATTAAAAAACATAATGCACATCATTTTCGAATTACGTGGGTTAAGTAATGTGTATACATTCTTATCATAAAAAAAGTAATGTGGATACCATATATTAAACAAATCATATACATTGTATGTTTTGTAGGTTGAAGTGGGGGCAGAGACCACAAGTTCAATTAAAGCTGCAACGTGCTTAATGCTTTAGTCAATAAATCTTAATCAACCATATAACCTATTTCATCTACCCTTAAGTTTAAGCAGTAGCCCATAGAATCAAAGATAGTTGGTGCCTAGCAAATGCTAAGAGAAATGCAAGAGCAATCGACTAATACTTAGAGGCTGAAAGTAAATGCATAATTGATCCTTTTTTTTTTCGGGAACAGAGAAGGCAAGCAAGCTCGCTCCTAAGATAGGTACCGGGAGACAATGTATGAAACGAAGGTGAAATTTGGGGTCGCTTGGGAAATTAACTCCCAAGCCACCTAAAACCAGGGACCTCAAGGTGAGCGCCAGGCGCTCTAGGGGACAATGCATAATTGATCATGGATCAATGAAGTAAACAAGAGCAAGAGCAATATGAGTGTGTACTTCGAAAGAGGTGGTTTTCAAGGCTTCCTCTAAACATGAACTCGTAGACAAGCAATCTGTGATCATCCTCGCAGCAGTAACCGATCAACTTCACAAGGTTTGGATGTCTCAGCTGACCGAGAAAGTTGACTTCCGTCTGCAATAAAGAAACCACGACAATGAAATAGCAAATAGAGATAAAGAAAGGGCTTCGAAACCCGATTTTGGAGAAGAGACATACAAGCCATTCTCGGTGGCCCTGGAGGCCTTCCTTATTGAGAACCTTAACAGCAACAGGCAGAGATTTGAGGCCAACCCTAACGTTCTCATCAATGTAGCCTTTATAAACAGTTCCGAAACCGCCCTCGCCGAGAATGTAATCGGAACGGAAGCTCTTAGTGATAGTTTCCAGCTCGTACAACGTGAAGGCTATAATGTGAGTGTAAAGCACAGAATTCCTCCGAAAGTCCTCGAGGTTGCGAGGGGTCGAAGGCTCGCTCAGATCGGACACGGAGCGGCTGTGAACATGGCGTTTATCCACAGCATTGCCGGCGGCGTTTTTGGAAGCCAAGGAAGAAGAGGATACAGAATGCAGCTGCGGAACTGTACAGCAACGAAATCCGGCGTGATTAAACGGAAAGTTGGGAGAAAAAGCCCTAGATCTGGGGTTTTGATAGAGAAATACCTTGAGCGTTGGAAACAACCGCAGATTCTTCTCTGGTGCCGCAGTTTCCCATCCCGAATGTGGCTGAGGATGTGATGGCTCGTGATTGGGTGACAAGTGAATGCAGTGACAGTGACAGTGGCAGTGACAGAGTCCGGCGGAGGGGTGGGATTGTGGAGGGATTGGTTTTTCTCTTTCTTTTTGGGTTTTCCTTTCTGGGTAACGTTCATTAATCTCTCCTCCTCTTCCTCCTACTTTTTGCCTTCAAATCCCATCCAAATTTAATGCCAGATTTTGCTTTTATTCTTTTAATCCTCAATCTTGGTCTCACTGCTGGGGTAATTGCAATAATATTAAGTCAAACAACACTATGACCCACTCTATCAAAATGATTATCAAAATATGAGAATTACGAAGATAATGATTATGTGGAGAACTATTAATTGTGTTTCACATACGCAATAAATAGTGTTGTGTTTGTATAGAGAATAAAAAGGTTTTATACTCACTATTTGATTCTTTTATAATTATTTGTATTCACCACAAAACATAAGTAATGGTTTTTCTCATAATCATTCTTTTCACCTCTAATACATATAATTATTTTTTCAATCATCATTCTTTCTAATATTCTTCTCACAATTCTCATCTTCTTATTAATCGTTGTCATTTTCCTTGTCTTGAACACCTATAATAGCTTAATCGACATAGTGTATACATGCTTCGATGTTATGGGCTTGAATCCTTACAACACAATTTTTTTTTTTTTTTTTTTAAATGTTATAATAGCTTAACCCATAAAAATAATGTTATGGGTTATTATAAATTGTGGGTCACATCCCGTATTTTTGTTACAATCCTCCAAGTATTCTTTCTAACTCATTTTAAGTTTGTTTAGTTTGAAATTAAATTTTAAATCCTATGAATATTTTAGTAATTTTACCCCTGAGGGAATATTTGTAATTAACATAGAGTTGTTGGTCTTTTTGAAATTAAGAAGAATTTTAGGGTCAAAGTACAATTTGGCGAGAGAT
Source organism: Sicyos baderoa (assembly GCA_037832685.1). NCBI lineage: Eukaryota > Viridiplantae > Streptophyta > Magnoliopsida > Cucurbitales > Cucurbitaceae > Sicyos > Sicyos baderoa. The sequence goes on along the minus strand of JBBMEF010000018.1, from coordinate 16,133,564 downwards.
TTACTTATAGGATTTTTATTTAAGCATAAAAGTTGTGTGGCATGAGAGGGAGAGAGAGAGAGAAATTACTCTCTTAACATGTTCTTAAAAACACCCTCAACTGTCAACCAAGGACATCAGACACCCCTCAGTTGTCACATCCATTCGCTCACCACGCCATGACCCATTCACCTCGACACGAGTAGAGCCCCCTCTCACACGCTCAACCCATCTATTGCACTAGCTCCCGCGCATGCAGACCCTTCAACAATCTCCTGTGATTGCAGCCCACCGCACCACCTTGCACACCCTTCTTCACGCGTGCACGTCTCTACATCAGTTTTTCCTTCCACACGTAGTCAGCCTTCATCAACACGAGCATTTCATTGCGCCTCAATCAACCAATCACACCCTACCGCACATGATCGCGCTGCAGTCCATCGACACTCAACCACTCAAGTGTTAGGGATTGTGCCTAAAGACCTAGTAGTTTGCATTTAAAGAACAAGCATTTAATGTGACATTTAATGTTATATTTCAGTTTTTAATAAAGGTTATTATTTTCATTAATTACGAATTAATATACAAATGTCGTTCAACTTTATCGCATTAGTTGGATTAATAACGATATTCTCATGGTTATTTGGATGTACACTTAGACAAGCATGTGAGACATACAAATGGATCTAGTTCCAAGTTAATAACCCAAAACGCTACAGTATATGGACTAAGACTGGGTGCCTAAGTCTTGGTGACATTGTTGGTACGGCTTGCTTTGCAAATGTTGCAAACAACATGATCCTAGTTGTTCATGTGGAGAAATGTGAGTGGAGGTGTCTATGCTAAAAGGAGTTTTTACATAACACGGGACAAGAAGTTGAAGCTTGAGCTAACAAACGACGGGCTTTCAATTCACAAATCAACGGCGGACAAACTCCGCTCTGGACACCACGAAACTTGAAGCTCTGCTTCTTGGGGAGCCTGAACACAACTTCTTTCTGACGGCAATCGATCAACGTGTGGTTCTCAACTAACCAATCCATACCAAAAATAACATCAAAACCCGCTCATAGGTAGAACTATGAAGGTAGCTACTAAAAGCTCTCTAGATATCAGTATTTGATCATCTATAACCTTCTTGCAAGCGCGCATGCTGACTCCCGAGGGAGTCGCCACACACAACTCGAACCCTAAAGGTTCAAGTTCCAAACAAGCTTGTCTAACAAACGATGCAGAGATAAACAAATGGGTCGAGCCCGAATGAAACAAAACATATGCATAATGACCGAAAATAAGCAAAGTACCTACAACAGTTGAATCAGTCCTCTTGGCCTCCTGAATAAGAACATGCTCTAGCAAGATGTCCCTCTCTGCCACATTTGTAACGAGCTCTGGGAGACGCTCCACACAAGCTAAAGTGAGTCTTACCACAAGCTCTATACTAAGGTGGCTGCCTCACTACGCCATGATGACGTCGCTGATCACGACCCTGAAACTGATGGCACTGTTGCTGACCTCCCTACCAGGAAGTCATGGAAGGCTCAAATTTCCTCTTCTGTCCATAACTGGATGTCAAACCCTAAACTTCTATAATGGAGGCTTTCACTCTCTGATACTTAACATTATAAGTCTTGGCCAAACCCACGACCCTAGCATACGTCTATAGAGCGAGTGCTCGAACATCCTGTGCAACCTTCATCATAAGTCCACCATTGAACTTCTTAATCTTCAACTCTTCAGTAGCAATCACAATCAACTCTGGAGCAAAGTAAGCATACTCCAAAAACTTCTTTTTATAGAAAGCAATTGTGTCATCCCACTACTTCATATTAGCAAAGTCCTCAACCATCTCTTGTTGGGCTTCCTCACTAATGTATTGAGTCATGAACTCGGTCTTGAAGAAATATCAGGTGGCTAGTGGGGACCCTTCTGGTCTAGCCCCATCGGTGGACTCCCACCACTAGAAAGTTATCTCGGTCAACACATGTGTTGCACACCTTGGCCTCTAAACATCTGGTAACCCAAAACGCGAAAGGTGTACTCCAGGTGAGCCAACCATTTTGCTGCAATTAATGGGTTCTCGAACGCATCAAACTCTCTAGGCTTCCACTTCATGAAGTCCTTGAGCTACTTGCCACCCTCAACGGCACCCTCCGGAACATCAGGCTCAACTACAGGCTCCTGTTGAACTAATGAAGCTGACAGTACTCTTTGCCCGCTTGAGGGAACAACTGGAGCAACTTGTGGCACCACAGGAATCACTGGTGGCGCCTGCTAAAACATCTAGCCAAACTAGACCATTTAGGCTTGAGACTATGCTCCTTGTGCTGTAAACTATGCATGAGTCTCTGTTGTCTACTCGACAAACATGTAACCATGTCATGCAAACCTATAACAAATAGAGATGTCCATTTTCCCCGCTGGTCGAGTCCCCGCGGTGACGCGCCCCTAACAGGGCGGGGAATCCCCGGTTAGCTGGGGAATGGGGCTGGGGATGGGGGGCAAAAATTCCCCGTGGCTTAACTGAGGCCGGGGACAGGGATTATACTCCCCATCCCCGTTTCCCCGATCCCCACCCCGTTTATTATTTAATTTTTATATTAAAAAATATTTTAATTCATTTTTTGTTGTTTGTTAACAATAACAAAGTTTTCTTACCGTTTTTATTAGCTCAAATTTCCTATTGGAAACTTGAATTCAAAAAAAATATTTTCATTCCTATTTCTTACTCTGTGTGTTATTATTATTTTTTTTATGTATCAATTTTCTATTTTTTTTATTAGCTAAATTTCCTAATTTAAGAAATAAAAATATTCAACCTCTTTAAAATTATTGACCAAAAAATATATAAAAAATGTAAAAAAAAATTGGAAAAATCCCCGCGGGGAACCCGACCTCGCCGGTGCCCCGTGGGGATTCCCCGCCCCGATCCTCGAGAAAAAAAATGGGGATTTTCCCGGGGACGGGGATTAAGTTAAGTGGCAAGGATGGAGACGGGGAAGCCATTCCCCAGCCCCACCCCGCCCCCGTGGACATCTCTAACAACAAACTCCACTCAAAGAGCGGTACCCTGAGGTGGAACGACCTCTGATCTTCCTCTTGGCAGGTTTACAACTGGCGCCAAAGGTGTTCTGTTGGTCGGATTCGTGTTAGACGTAGCCTCCTCAGTCACGGGCTCTTCCCACCACCTCTGTTGGTGACACATGACGTCCCAACTTCACTGTATGTAACTATCATATCTCGCGATCTACACCCAAACCATACTAAGTTAGTCCATGCTCGGACCAACACTACCAAAAACAAGTAAAGACATGTAAGCTAGATGCAAGTAATGTAAACAAACCCTTAAAGAAACAACTTTCAACATACATGTCGTTTGTTGGAGTGTTGATGATCATGGAGACAAACGACCTAACTCAATAGGTCAGTATACAAAATTTATGACTCTGAGCTCCAATACCAATTGTAAGAACCTGACTTCTAAAAACAATCATAAACCCGATTCTTACTCAACATGCATGAATTTAAAACGGTTACAACTGTGAAATAACATAAAAAATAACTCTTTATCAACTATAAACGTTCCTAAAAAAACATCTTAAAACAGTGTTATTGCCTCTTGACCGGTGCGATCTGAGTGCTAATATATTTGTACAATAATTAATTCGAGCAACTTATTGCTAAGTATGTCTTCAAATCGTATTACGTGCAAGTATACGCGGCCGAATTGCAGCAAGTAATAAGTATATAATTTATCAATCCCACAGGGATTGAGATCAAGAACTATTGTAACGACCCAGATTTTTAGAACGTCGTTCAATTTAGTTTGGTCGTTATTTTCGTTTAAAGGTCATTGGTTAGAGTTGGATTATGCTGGAATTAAATAGTTGTAATTCGTTGTTTGTAGGGTTAGTGTAACGGCCCGGGATTTCGGATCGTCAGTTAAGATTAGTTGGTCGTTAATTCTTTTTGGAGATTCTTGGAATCTTGGTTGATTTAAGTTGGTTCTTGGTTTTCATGATTTAAAAGACTTCGTTTCTTGGTTTCAGGTTCGTGATTTGGTGAAGGTGTCTCGAGTTGTGATTGTAATTAATTATTTAATGAGGGTTTATTGTTGGATGTCGTTGGGACTCGATCCTTGGTTGATTAGGAGGTGGATTGTGGAGTTATTTAAAAAGAAAATAAAGTTTCCTTCGCCAGGGCTCGATGTCGTGATTTTTGGGGTTTTAAGTTAATTAAATTAAAAGAAAAAGAGGGATTATTCATTACGGGTTTTTTGGAGCCTTCTCACTTTCACGCTTCTCACTTTCACGCTCTCAAGAAGATCCATCAGCCGTCTCGTTCGTTCATTCGTTCGCTCGTTTGTTCTTCTTCGCACGCGCATTGAGGTAAGGGTTTAGAGTTATTCTTGTTTCGTTTCTTCTTGTTCTTGCGCGAAATCGAGGGTTTAATTGAGTTTCTTGTTGTGTTCTTTGGGCTGCTGCTTCGCGATTCGACCAGCTGCTGTCCGGGGAAGTTTTCTTCGTCCTTGCGATCCATCCTCGCACGCCGTGTTGAATTCGAGGTAAGCTTTGGGTTGTTTTCGTTCTTCAATCACTCGTTCTTGGTTCCTTGCGTAAGGGGGGGTGGTTAATTTGCCTTGTTGTTGCTGTTGGATGTGGTTTTGGTTGTTTTTCAAGCTGCTGTTACCGTCAAAGATCGAGTTCTGCTGCTGTCCATCGAACCAGACACTTCCAGCCTGTTCTGTTCTGCACAGCCCGACGATTCGCCCCAGCGAGCACAACGGATCGCACGCGTGCAGTTGCGCGATCCCGTCTGTTCGCTCATTCCCTCGCCACAGCAGACCGCGACGACAAAGCTGCCCGATGCGAGTTTGCTTGCCGTATCCGTTCGCGTGAAGCCAGCTCCAGCGCCCGTTCCGTTTGCTGGTCCTCGCGCGCGAAGTCGCGAGACAGCTGCTGACCAGCCTCCCCATCGACGAGCCTTCGCCCATCTCCTTCACACCAGCGAACCGTCCAGCTTCGGAGATTTCTTCGCGTGATGTCGGGTATAGTCAGTTGCTGTTCACTTCGAGTTTAAGGGTTGTTTTCATTAGTTTAGTTACCTAAGTTAATCGCTTGTTTTATTTGTCCTTGTTAGGTGTTTCGTGGTTGTTCGCCATCGCTTAGGGTTTTCA
>JBBMEF010000018.1:16103331-16128309 GCA_037832685.1 Sicyos baderoa | reverse complement strand
TATATATTAATAAAGGAAAATATAATCCATACAAAGTAGGGATTCTATTAGCTATAAAATACATGTCAACCATGTCTCTAAATTTTTTTTTAAAAAAAAACCCTATAAAGTAGGAATTCGATTTTAAAGTTATATCTTTAAAAAGCAAAGCCATTTGAGAGATTTTGAAGCTTACACCGTAAAAAATGTTGGAGCACCAAAAGAGATTTGAAATCTTACACTAAAAAAGTTTATATCTTCGAAAATGTGGCTCCAATATTGGTCCCTTTTGAAGGCTCGAGAATCAGAGCCCAACGAAATGCATGAATTTCTCTTGCGGTCGGATTTTTTAATGGGCGCTATCATCAATCGCAAATGCAAGGATCTTTTTGTGCGGTTGTTCAACAGGAAGAAAGAATAAAAATAAATTTTGCATATTCTTCAAAAACGGATATTAAAGGCGTTCATAAAACTCAAGCTCAGGTATTATTCCCAACCATTTTTTAATTAAAATTTAAGCAGACTTACAATAATCACACCAACGAACGAGAGTATGTACGACTTACGGAAAGAGGATGGATAACTATATTTGTGAACGTTAAAAACAAAAATACTAAATTACTTTTTCATGGTATTTTATAATTACTATTTAATTATTTTTGACCAACTTTTTTAAAAATTAATTAGAATTTATTTATATTTTTCTAGATTCAAAAAGGTAGTTAGATCTAATCTATTTAAAATAAACTCTATAAAATATATGAGGGTACAAATGTAAACTACTTTCTATATTAATAATTAATTGAAATTCGTAAATAAAAAACGACACCAATTTAAAGTCTAAAAATCTTTAGCCACACCCCTAATTAATTTCTATTGTATAGTAATTTTCCTAGTTGTCCCAATGGTAATTTCCAAAGACCAATGAGGCTCTAACCTAATGGTCAAGCCAAAGTCCATAAATCAAACAAGGGCACTAAAATTTTAATAAACTCTCTGAGGGATTGTACGGTGGTCGAAAGCTTGAATTTTGAAGGTGTACTCTTCTTATGGTCCCAAGTTTAAGATTCAACTGTAATATTAATTTGTAGATGTGAAATAGAAACAAAGTTCTTGAGCATAGATTAATGGATGAAACCAATTTGAAAAGTAGGAAAAAGAACGTAAGTGAACATTAAGAAATATAAACTTCACATTCTGAATCAATGAAATCATCTTATTCTCATTGGTTCACATTTTTTTTTCTTGATTTTCACTGACGTTCTTTTTTTACTTTTTAAATTGGTTTCATCCACTCTTGTATGCTCAAGAACTCTGTTTCTTTTTCACATTTGGTATCAGAGCGTGAAGAAAAGTAGCAAAGTCAGTGAAGTGCCTAGGATTGAATTCAACTCATAAATTGAAATCAAGAATCAATGTCTGCGAGATTTAAGATTGAGAAGTTTGATAGCCAAGAAGATTTTAGTCTCTGAAAAAGAAAGATGAAGGCGCTTCATGTGCAACAGAAGGTGGCTAAAATCATAAGCGTTAAGGATGAGAAATCCGAAGCAATTTCAGAGAAAGAAAAACTAGAGATGAATGAAATTGCATACAACACCATCGCTCTATACCTTGGAGATCATGTCTTAAGGAGAATCGGTGAAATTGAAGATGCAATGGAGTTGTGGAAGAAACTCGATGAAATATACATCTCTAAGTCACTAACGAACAAGATCTACCTCAAAGAAAGGTACTTCGATTTTAAAATAGATTCATCTAAATCATTAGAAGATAATCTTGATGAATTTAATAAGATTTGCACAGAGTTCATAAATTCTAGTGAAAAGATTGATACAGAGAATTATGCAGTGATCTTTCATAACTCGTTACCTGATAAATATAAAGAGGTAAAATCTGCAATGAAGTATGGTTGGGATTCAATCACTATAAATTTGATAATAAGTGGGCTTCGATCAAAAGAACTTGAAATGAGAGTAGAGAAAACCGAATCAGAGGCTTTGTTTAGCAAGAACAAGTTCGTCAAGAAAAACACCTCGAAGAATCAGAAACTGAGCAATAAATCTGGAAAGATTGATCAATCGTCTTCAAATTCATTCAACAATAATGTCAAGACTAAATCATTTTGCAATTATTGCAAGAAACATGAGCATGCAAAATTTGAGTGTCTAACCTTGAAGAGAAAAGGAAGATTGCATCTCAAACCAGAAGCAAAGGAGTTTGCAATCTTAACTTTTGGATATCAATCAGTTGAGCTTCTAGTGATTTATGAGATTGACAATATAGAACTTGAATGGATTTTGGACTCAGGCTGCACCTTCCATATGAGTCCAAATCGAAAATTCTTTACAAAACTTCGAAGTAGTTGCTATTGATAGAGTTTTTATGGGCAACAATCAATACTGCAAGATTCAAGGAAGAGACACAATTACATTGAAGTTGTTTGATGGTTTAGTAAAAATGCTAGAAGGAGTTCGATATGTACCTAAACTTAAGAGAAATCTAATATCTCTTAGAATGCTTAATCAAAGTGGATATGTGTACTCATCTGATAAATGTATGTTATCTTTATTTAAAAATTCAGTTAAAAAACTTACATGAAAACTTGAAGGAGCAATTATGGTTGCTTGGAAGATAACATGGAAACTTGATATGTACCTGAACTTAAGAGAAATCTAATATGTATTGCTTGGAAGAGCAATTATGGTTGAATCAAAACACGGTAACATCATTTGAAGGCAAGGCTACATCCTTATGGCACAGAAGATTGGCTCACATCAGCAATCAAGGTCTAAATGTTTTGCAAAAACAAGGATTAATTAGATCAAAGAAAATTATTGAAGTAACCTTTTTTGAACATTGTGTTAAGTCAGTAAGAAAAAGCTTTTCTAGATCAATCTCAAAGACATCTGCAGTACTTCAATTAGTACACTCAAATTTATGGGGTCCAACAAAGATTGCTTCTAATGGCGGAGCTTGTTATGTTGAACTTTATGGGACCCGCTCTGTTAGGGGCGGTGGGGAATAAGTGTGGACAAAAAATTTCCCTCGAGCTAAATGGAGATGGGGATGGGGATGGGGACGAGGAGTGTATACCCCATCCCCATTTCCCCGTTCTCCGGCCCGTTCATATTGTATATTTACTTTATTTTGTAATATATGTATATACACAAAAATATAAATATTTCCTTAAAAAAAATTCAATATGTAGTTAAAAATTAATAATTATTTATCAATAAAAGTTAACTATTGTTTTAATATGGATTGAAAGTTAACTATTTGACAATTTATCATAAAAAAAGAAGAAGATTGAGTTGAGATTTGAAAAAATAAATAAATAGAGAATAATTAATCGAACGACGGCGTGGGTATGGATGGAATCATTATAAATCTGAACAGACTTAGACTCATGCAAGTCTTCATACTATGGCCAAAATGTGAGAAAGCAAGCATAAAAAAGTGATATCTATTAAAGATGAGCCAAGTCTTACAGAAGTGACACTAAGAAAGCTCCCAAGCTTCAGTGAGTAATTGTAAGGCGCGATGAACCCGTTCCCAACAGCTTTCCCGTGGGGAATTCCCACCCATCCCCGAAATTTAACAGTGAAATTCATAGGGATAAAGATTAAAAATAGTGACGGAACATGGACGATAAAGCTATTTCTTTCTCCACCCCGCCTCGTGGACATCTCTAGTGTTTCTTTCCAAGTTGACCCTTACATCTGCTAACAATATTAACAAAACATAAACAAGATCAGGTCTAGTGAGACCCTTCCTCGCTGATAGGGCAAAAAGACCCCGGACTAAATAATCATGTGGTATGATGTTCAAGAGATCTCAAGAACACGATATACTCCTTTGCAACTAATAAGATGATGTTGGAAGCTAGAGAAAGAAAATTATATGAGTTTATGCATTCTTTCGCAACAATTTTAACATCAATCTCTATCTTTACGTGTTATGAGATGGTAAATTTTGAAAAAAAAAACATATCTCCTTATGAATAAGGAGATAAACCCTCTTTGACGCACATGTGGCACCTCTTGGGGCCACAAAAAATTGTTTCAACAATATTAAAGAAAGATAAAGAAAAAATATGTGGCACCAAAATATGTCACATATGCAAGGAGAGTCTACCTCCTTATTCACATTATTGGCTTTTCTCTAATACCAAATGATAAGGAGACATGTATTCCTCTAATAAAAATAAAAATGAAAACAATAACATATACTAATTATTTTTGTTTAATCGAGGCTTCATCTATTTTTCTTCAAAAAAGAAAATGGTAATTCAATTTAGGGGCTTAAATAATTTGGTTGGGTTAGGATGAACATGAGATGAGTTGAGTTGAGATAATTTTCAACCCAACCCAAAAATTCGGGTTGGTCAATTCTCCAACTCAACCCAACCCAACTCTTTATTTCAGCTTGGGTTGGGTTGAGTTATTGGGTTCATAAATTTACAACTAACTTAACATTAAAGAAGCTCACCATGATAAGCAATATACTCAATAAACAATCTCTAACGCCCTTTTTTCGATTCCTAGAAATTTAGGACGGACATTAGCATAAGTATATTCTTATTGCAAATGCGAAATTCAAGTTTACCTAACTTTAAAACGTCATTAATAGGTTCAAAGTTTAAAAAATATTAAAAAATAAAGTCTAACAATAATAATTAAATAAAATAAATATGCAAATGCATATAATATAAATAATTAAATAACATAATAGTTATGTTAAAGGTCAAAAAAAAAAAAAATAAACTAAATAATAAATTTGGGTTGGTCGGATTGGATTGAGTTAATTTTAGGTGAATTATTGACCCACGAAATTCATGAAAATTTTATAATTTTAAACCTAACCCATTTCATTTATGTATTTAACCCAACCCAATTCATTAAATTAAATTGGGTTGGTTCCGGTTTTTCAGGTTGTTGGGTTATTTGTGCTTCCTACCTTCAAGTGTCAATTTAGGGGTTAAAAAATAAAGTGAAAAAACATGGTAAACCGCCCGAACCGATTACTTGTGTATATTACAGCTCGCCCCTTCTAAAGCCCTCGACACAACCTACCCTTATCCCATTATCCATATTCCACAGACTCGTACAATGGCAATGGCGATTACGACGGCGACGGCGACGGCCAACAGCCGATGGAGCCTTGCAACATTGAGGTCGGCGCTACCTTCTGTGGGAGAAGGAGTTCGTACTCCTTCTCGCGTCAGCTTTCCGTCGTCCAGTGGTCGAGTCAGTTGCAGAACTTCCACCAAATCGATCGCCTCCTTTTCTGGTCTATGCCCTATGAACCCTCTCCTTTCTTCTGGATTCTCAGGTAATTTCGTTTCCTCCTCTAATTCATGCGCCCATTCTGCTTTTCATGCCTGATTGGATGATTTAGGTCCTGTGAGAAATTGAATGGTTTTGCTGTAGTTTATTGTTTCTGTTTGAATTTATGCGTTTCTTTTATTTCCATGTGTTCTGCTACTGGTGTTATACTGAAGTTTTATGCTAATTTTGGTGTATTCAGACATGAATTGGAAACCCTCTTTTCGTGCTCGATTTTCGTTACGGGACACACTCTATGACCCTATAATATTTGTATGTCGAAAAAATTCGTAGTAAATTTATTCGTGGGTAGGCAATAAACATGAATATAACCCATCTTTTTTTGGTTTCTTAAGGCTCTTTTGATCACTAGGCTATTCATAATGGTTAATTTAACCCCCTCTTTTAACCCTATAGTATAGCTATACTGCCCTCCTGTTTAATTTGAGAGGATTTTGAAATTCCTCCCTAGAATTTTTGCCTTATTTTGTAATGGTTGAGGATTGTACAAGTTTCTTGTTGTTGAATGTTTCAGAGAGTTAGATAGGTAGCTTGTAAAATTAGATGATTTATATTGTATACCATAAGCTAGCCTTGACACCCATTATTATTATAAAATTGATATGTTGCACATTTTACGTAACTCATCAAATAGAATGAGTTATTTTAAGATAATAAGCTAATGGCACATGGAATTAAAACAGCAGCAGCTTCTTTCTTTGTAGTGTTGTTGTTTTCTTTATGGGGTCACTCCTATTTGTTTCATGTATCATTTGTTTATGGAGTTTGACATCCCTTCTTCTCTTCTCCCTCTCCCTACAATTTTCTCTCTTTTTGTAACTCTTTCATTGATATTTGTAACTCTTTCATATATCAATGAAAAGGTTTTGTTTTGAAAACAGCAGCTTCTTTTCCATGTACTAACTGTTGTAGAACCTATGATGCACTTGTCCATCATGCAGATTACAACAGCTTTGAACATAACTTTACAATCATCGATAGTGGTAGCCGATTTTTTGCCATGAGACATGGTAGGCGGGTACCTAAGCTCAATAGGCCTCCTGACCAACGGCGTGCACTATTGCGAGGGCTCACCACCCAGCTCCTCAAGTATGGTCGGATCAAAACCACGAGAGCAAGAGCAAGTGCTGTACGTAAGTATATTGACAAAATGATCACATTAGCAAAGGACGGTTCTTTGCATAAAAGGAGACAGGCTTTAGGCTTCATTTACGAAAAGCAGATTGTTCATGCTTTATTTGCAGAAGTCCAAGATAGGTACGGGGAGAGGAATGGTGGATATACCAGAATTATAAGAACACTACCTAGGCGAGGGGACAATGCGCCTATGGCATTCATCGAACTTGTCTGAATATTGGCCAGTTGTGTTTGTATCAGTGAAGTCAAGCAAATTTTAGGAATGTTGATGAGGCTTAATCCTTTTGTAGGCGTTGCCACATATATGAATATGATTATAAACCTTGTATGAATATCTGCATATATACATTCGTGCAGGTGATAAACATTTTGGCAAGAATTCAGTATATTTTATGGGGCTTATTCAACTTGATATTTGAATTGGAACTGCATTTTGATGATATTTAGCTGGCTGGAGATCGACGACGACTCTGTATGTTCTAACCTCATCAAGATCATCCTTTGTTCACTTTGTTGTTTATCATCATCCCCTATAATTTTACATATTTATTTACTTATTCCTCGTATCAAACCTTGCATAGTATCTAAGCTTCTTATGATAAAAAAGTCAAATGTTAATAGTTTCTCTTTCTAATTGTACTTGTGCACATACCTGCCCTTGTTTTGACTTGGAAATCAGGAGTTTCAAATTGATGGTAGGAGTCTTTGAACTTCTAATTGAGTCTAATGGATTCATGTCAGTTTAATGGTTATGTAGTGTGACATGCTAGTTTTCATTTAAGATTATGCTCAAATATATATGAAATTAGCTTATCATGGTTATGTAGTGAGAGGCTTTTTGTAATTGCGGATATGACTCTTAATTTCATATATTAATGTAATTGTTTCTTACGGCAAAAAAGAAATTAGCTTATCATGTATTCCTTGGACTATATTTTTCATGTGTAGGAATAAAAATATTTTTCATTTATAAAGTGAGAAAAGTAACTCAAAATTTAACCCAAAAAAATTACATCAAAATTGATAACATAACATTATGAGGTTTGCTTGCTCTCATAATGACATGAGTTGGCTTAGGACTATATTATAGCTCTTTTTTTTTTTTTTGAAAAATATTATAGCTCATTTAATATATGTCATGTGATTTTACATCTTTAAATCTTTAAATCTTTAAATCACTTCCACTCCTCTTTTTAGTTTTCTCCCATCTCTCTCCTCCAAATAAGAGAAATATTAATGCATATAAATAGTGATTTTCGAGATAGAACATGTCATGTGATTACTTAACATGTTTGGTGGTAAATGAAAAAAAGAAAAAAGAAGCTAAAAATGGAAAAAAGGAAGGAGTTAAATTTTGTGTGAATAATAGCGGTGTTGGAGAGAGGATGCCTAATATGGAGGAAGTGGAAGTTATGGATTGTTGGTTTAAGAAACGCCACATTCCGGCGACCCCTAAATCCCCCATTTTAATTTTCTCAAACAAAATTAAGAGATCAAAAGAAACAACATTAACAAAAACAAAAAACAAAATCCCCCATTGTTGTTGTTATGCAAGGATTGGAAGGGCTGATAGGGCGTCTGATGGAAGGAAGAAGAAACAGAGGCAAGAAAATCCCCCTCATGGAACCCGAAATCCGGCAGCTCTGCATCACCGCCAAACAGGTCTTCCTCAGCCAGCCCAGCCTCCTTCACTTAGAAGCCCCTATCAACGTCTGCGGCGACATCCACGGCCAATACCCCGATCTCCTCCGCCTCTTCGAGAAAGGCGGCTTCCCCCCCGAGACTAACTACCTCTTCCTCGGCGACTACGTGGACAGGGGAAAACAGAGCATCGAGACCGTGGCCCTCCTCTTCGCCTACAAGGTCAAATTCCCCAAAAACTTCTTCCTGCTCCGGGGCAACCACGAGTGCGCCTCCATCAACCGCGTCTACGGCTTCTACGACGAGTGCAAGCGCCGCTTCAGCGTGCGCCTCTGGAAGATATTCACCGACTGCTTCAACTCGCTGCCCGCGGCGGCGCTGATCGAGGAGAGGATCTTGTGTGTGCACGGGGGGATCTCGCCGGAGATACAGAGGTTGAGCCAGCTGGAGGACATAGAGCGGCCGGTGGACGTGCCGGAGCAGGGGCTGCTGTGCGACCTCTTATGGGCGGATCCGAACAAGGAGGTCAGTGGATGGGCGGAGAATGACAGGGGAGTTTCCTTCACGTTTGGGCCCGATAAGGTCGACGAGTTCTTGAAGGAGCATGATCTCGACCTTATTTGCCGCGCTCACCAGGTCGGTCTTTCTTGATTGGTTGCAATCTAATTCAATTCGTGATTATATTATATTATATAATATAGTTGTTAACATTTGTGTTGGTGGCAAGTGGCAGGTAGTTGAGGATGGATATGAGTTTTTCGCAGATAAGAAGTTGGTGACAGTATTTTCAGCCCCAAACTATTGTGGAGACTTCGACAACGCCGGAGCTTTTATGACCGTTAACTCCTCTTTGCTTTGCTCTTTTCAAATCATTCAGTAGCCATCCCACACCCGCCCCCTACTTTTTCTTTCTTTTCTTTTCCACAATTTCTATGTAAACAAAACTAGATCCTATAATGTAATATGTATAATGTATATATTCAAATTCCCTACCATCAAATGCATCTAAATTAACTTTCTTTTTTTTCCTTTCTAGTTTTACTATGATTTTTTAAACTTGAACTTCTCAAAATCGATTAAATTTTAACAAAATTCAAAGTTTAGGGGTTAAAATTAGACAAAACTTGAAGTTAAAAGACTAAAATTAAACTTTTGAAAATCTAGAAACCAAAATGGAGCAAAACTTAAAGTTCAGGGACAAAAAAAAACAAAAAATATATATATTATATAATGAACAAAAACTTCACTCAACAAAAAAAATGATGTTGGACTAGTTTAAAATATTTGTATGTTATACTAATTTGCTTTTTTTTCCTTTGAGGATTGGTTAGAGTTAAAAATAATAATAATCTTTATTACTTAAAATGTGGTTTAGTAGGGAGAATCATTTTTTTGACTATTTTGTTCAAGTGATTATCTCTAATTTCAAATATGTCATTTTAATTTTAATTTTAATTAAATTTATTATAATTAAATTTCATTTCTCAACCCATTTCATATTCCTACAAAATTATAAATAGATTTAACTCAAAATTAAATTAATTGTATTAAATGATTATGATTAAATATGATAGAATTTAAAAAGTTTTACAAGTTCCTTCATTTCCTATGGAGACATTTCAAAGGTTTTGTAAACCTTAAATCCTATCATTATATAGAGTTTTTATCCAACATTTTGCAACAAAAAGTTTAGTTTTAATAATTCTCATATGTGCTTAGATGCCTCTCTCTCTTTTCATATTTATGTGTGAATATCCCTTTCATTATGTTTATTATTTTGGATATTTAATTTAACATTCATCTTTCATCTTTTTTGTAGTAATATTTGATATTTGGAGATATGTAAAAGTGTAGATGATATAATGTCATATCCTACGATTATATAAAGAGTTTTCATCCAACAACTTACAACAAAAAGTTTAGTTTTAATCTTCATGAGTTTAGATGTCTCTCTCTCACTCTCTCTCTCATATTTATGTGTGAATATTTCTTTCATTATATTTATTGTTTTGGATATTTATTTTGACATTCATTTTTCATATTTTTTTATAGTAATATTTGATCTTTGGAGATGTGTAAAAGTGAAGATGGTATAATGTCATTTAAAGTTAAGCACAACTAGCAACTAGCAAATATGCAAAATAAATGTATAGGGTGCATATTCTTTCTGATCACATATATTTATCTCAATTTATATATATATATATATATATATATTACCCTAAATCATCATCATATTTCATATTATCTTAAAAGTGTGACTTCTAAGGGAAAACCATTTTAAAAAAAAAAATCTTTTGAGCCTCATTCTTACAAACATCTCCTTCAATATAAATTTAATTATTTTTAGTGTAAATAACATTTTATCTATGTTGGTAATATAAGTGGGTAAATGGTTCTTTCTTCTTCTTTTTTAATAGGCTATTATTTACTTTATTAAACACATTCACTCACACACATGCACATGTAAGTTACAATTTTTTTAAACTATTTTAATCTTATTATTATGTTCGAATAAAAAAAAGTATATTTCTTGATTTCTTTAACTTTGATTTAAAGTTTTATGAATTTGTCATCAATTTTATTTAATGGTGATGGCCGGGGCTTTTTAATTTTATTTTTGAATAACTTTAATTTTAGCTCTATAATTTAATGTTGGCTCGAGTTGTACTTTTAATTTTTTATGTGTCTTATTTTGAGATTCTTACTTCAACAAAGCAATTGAGGAATTCATTTCTACACTTTTGATGAAGAGTAATACAAGAACAAGACCGTCATGATGCAATTGTTGAGGGATAACCACACTCTCTTGCAAGTATGAGCCCAATCTATCAACATCTACTTGGGATGAGGGAGGAAGTGGACTTCAAATGTTCTTTCTTTATGCTATTTTAAAATGTGTGAGTCTATAAATTAATTACATTAATATGTGAATGATCTTTTCTATTCCGACTAACCTTTATCTTGAAATTTTATCTTGAATTTCTAATTGTACAAGGTATTCATAATAAGGTATTCATGGCGGCTTGTTGTCCGCCATGAATACCGGTGACATCGATAACTATCGATGGCGCGCAGCGAATCAATGGCAGACACGCCCGCCATTGATTCTTTATCACGACATGCTTAAAACCGCCATCAATTGTTATTCATTGTGCACTTTAGCCCGCCATGTAAACTATTCAATGACACATTTTGCCCGCCATTAATTAATTAATTATTTATTTAAAAAAAAAATACCCAGAAAAATGGTGTGGGTATTTGTTTTGAAAAATGATCTATTTTTAAATGGTCCATGTTTTTTGCCCGCCATTACAATAATGCGATTCTCAAAAAATTCAGAACATGCTATATTCAACAAATTACTTGTATATAACGCACAATAGAAAAATCAGTTTCAGCCAGAACAACTCATATGCCGTACAATGTACATACTAAGACAACTAATTTGTTTCTTTTCTATATACAAACATCTAAACAAGCAACTAAACTACAACAATCTTCAATGCACATACATAAGCAACTATATAAAGATCTAAACAAGCAACTAAACTACAACACTAATTCTGCATCAAAATGTCTACCTACGAATTCGTCCCATTCAACTCGTACCTCGGCTTGAGTGAATGTCAATTTGATCTACCCGACCAAGACATGATGTCAATCTGCATACATATAAGGAAGAATATTAGTTAATAACAAATAAAAAAGATGTATAAATTGAAAATGAGCTAGAAATTTAGAAATAACACAATGACCTTTCTCTTAGGACTTTCGTCGAACACCTTGTGAGCCAAAACACTAATCAAAGTAAAAATATATATTGCAACCACACTTACCAATTTAACTTGACACTCTAGCTTGAAAACCAACAAACAGTTATACCAATGTCTAAATATTTAGAAAATGTCGAAATGTACCTTTTTAAGCATGAGAGAAAAGAGGGTTTCGGTTGGTGTTAGTTGCCGACGACTTAGGGGGTTTGTTTAGGAGAATGGGCGGCGGCGGTGGGTTAGTATGGAGGCCCCGACTTTGGTGAGCAAGGAGTTCTGAAGAGCAGCGGTTCCGGTGAGAAGGGGATGGTTTCGGTGAATGGGGGTTTCTGTTTTGAGAGAGTTAAAAAAAGGATAGCGTAAATGAAAATGAATCCACGAGTTGCGAAAATAAACTAAGAGAACTATCAATGGCGGGCAACTATCAATGGCGGGCATGCATCGCCCCCCATTGATAGTCTAACACACCTTTTTTTTTCTTTGTTCAAATTAAAAGTTTGTATTCTAAACATTACTTGGCAACCGACGAGAAAAGAAAGGAGATGGAAAGATAATTAAGGTTGGTGATTTAGCTTTCTCCATCTCAAAATTAGACATGCATATCCTTACAATTGATTTGGTATAATTTTCACCTACTTACAAAAATTATATAAAATTTAGGGCTTTTAGCCGATGTAGGCGGAATGAAAAACCAATTTGCTACACATTTAGAAAATTTAGCAAAAAATAATTCATTGCTTTTAAGAAAATTTTCTTCTTAGAATGAAAAGACATTAATACACTCCCTCATTAAATTAGCATTTTAACTATAGAAACTCACCAAATTATAGTTTTTTTTCCTTCTGCCCGAAACTTATAGATGTCAAATTGTTTACTTAAAAATCTCCTAAAATCGTGGGGGTTTTATAGAATTTTTTTTCTTTCCATTTTTTAGTTTGATATAAGATTTTTTAGTTTCCTACAAGTTTCGTTTGTCCCACCTATTAAAATATATAGAATCTTTAATTATGTATTTATTATTATTTTTAAAAAAATCTAAAATATATTAATACTCTATTTGTGTACATAGGTACATAAAAGTACTTTATTAATATCGTATTTTATAATTGAGATGTTTTTTTTTTTTATTAATACTATAGATGCAAATATTTTCAAATATATTGTACGTATTAATAATACATAATATTGTATTAATAATTTAATGATGTATTAATAATACATAATATTGTATTAATAATTTAATGATGTATTAATAATACATAATATTGCATTAATAATTTAATACTGTATTAATAATACACAATTTAATAATTTAATACTGTATTAGTGAGTATTAATAATGCAATATTAAACCGTATTCATAACGATAGATGCAAATATTTCAAATTTGGCTACATTTATAATTATTTTTCTTAGAATACTTCACACGGTATTAATAATATATAACATTGTATTAATAATTTAATGATTTATTAGTAATGCACAATTGTACCGTTCATTCATATCACAATATTTTAAATATAAATAAATGAAGGATAATTGGAGAGAGAATGATGATGTGTGTGCTTTAGCTTTGGTGGCTTGTTCTTTATATTTTTAGGTTTTGGTGACTTGTTGTTCGGTTTCTTGTGTGTGCTTTAGCTCGCCAATACCAGGTAAGGATTTCTTACCGGGGTTATGTGGACCCTGCTCTCATTAGTAATACTTGTTTGCTTGTGATGATTTACTGAATGCATGTTTAGTAGATAGGCTGCTCCTTGTTATTCTGTCTAGCATGTTTATCGAATCTTTCTACATGTTAGATGCATGCCTGATTGTTCTGCTCAGCATGTATATTTCTATTGTTGTAGTACTATGTTAGGATGTACTTATGTTATTATATGTCTGATCTGTTGACTGAAATCCTAGTATAGCCTTATTTAGGAGAGTCATCATCTATAGGCCGATGTGGCATAAAGTAAGTTGCCCCATTGGCAGGGTTGCGAGAGAACGTATACTCCGCCCCTGACCGCCAGCACGATTTAGCTAACCCTGTAGTGGCATAGCCTAGTCCGCAGTTCTTGGGCGAGTGGGCTCAACGTATCGCTGCCCCGTCGAGCAGGAGGATGACGAGGCTTGTCCCGTCCTTGTTCGCCAGCACAATTTACATTGTGTTGGCATACCCAAGTTCTGCAGCCTTTGGGCAGGACTGACTCATAGTGTAAGCCTGCTGTGAGCGGGACCTAGCCGCACGCTAGTGGTGGTTCATGCTGGCATAACTCGATGCCGAGGTCTCACATCCCTATGCTCAGTGACGCCTTCCGAATCTTTTAGGGCATGCGATCCTGTACCAGAGTAGGCTGCCTAGACCCAACACCTATCTGGATTTCAGTAGCATGCGGTGTGCGTGCACGCTCTTGATACTCCAACTAGAGGCTCCCTCGGGATTTTGAGACTAGTACACCTAGTATCCTTGTTAAGTAAGTTGTAGAGCTTTGTTTGAGATCAGAGATTCTCGAAGGACCCTGAGTGGTCCCAGTAGTGGTGAAGGTTGACTGTTGCTTGCATTCCCGTAAATGATCTAATGAGATGTATTGTACCCCGATTGGGGAATTATTACTGAGTAATCTTGTGGTTTTCCACAGGTAATCCTGGACAAGCTATTTGATGATTGGAGGCAGCTGGTGATCGGTCATGAGAATTAGCTCGCTGACTTATATTAAATAAATTTAATACTCTAAGTACTTTAGTATGTTTGAACTATTTTGACTTTACATGTAGTTGGGTACGGAGCCCTTAGGAGTTTTCTGAGTAATCTGGATTCCATTTTTTTACGCTTCTTTAATACACATCGTTTTATATTTTGAAAGTTTCTGGCCAGGGTCGTTTTAATAAATGCTTAATTTATAAGTTTTACCATTGGAATCTGAATATACTTAAATGTTTAAATTGTCATTTATTTTCGCTTTGAATGCATGCATGTAGTAAAGACTAGGTTTATGACTGTTAAACTGGTCGGGTCTTTACAATTTTATATTAAAATAAACTCTCGAGACACGGGGCAATCGCAGCCGCGTGCGCGAGGAGGGCAGATTGCGTGCGGACTGGGAGCTGATGAACGGACGGACGAACTGCTTGCTGCTGCGGTTCAGTGAAGGATGGACGGACAACAACTGTTCGCTGCTGCGGTTCGGTGAAGGGCGGACGAACGGGCTGCTCGCTGCTGCGGTTAGGTGAAGAGCGGATCCGATCGCGCGCGCGAAGACGTGCGTGGGCGCTGCGCTTGTGCTGCGGGCGTGTGAGCGTCGGCCTGGCGGTGCTGTGCTGCTCGGTCTAGATCGTGCGGCGCTGCTCGACTTTGGCGTCTCGAACAGACATCAGCTGTTTCCCAAAGAGAACCCCAAATCCCATCACCAATCAAACAAAAATAATCCAACGATAACCCAAAGGAACGAAAATCAAGAACACAAACGATCTTACCTTGAAACGAATTGCGGAACGACAAAGGAATCGAACAACCGAAGGAGGAAGTGCTTGAGAATACGTGAAGAAGGCTGGAGCTTGTGTTTTGCGAACGTGAAAATAACGACAAATTCAAGAACCCCTAAATCAATTTCTTAATTGATTTTATCTTTAATTAAACAACAAAAATCTTGCATTCGAGTCCCACCAAGGGACTTTATTTTTCTTTTTAATTTCCTTCCTTCCAAAACTCCATCAGACCAACCAACCGGGTTCGAGCCCCCACTAAGCCTCAATTTAAACTTTATTTTCTTTAACCACAACTCGAACCTCTAAAATACTAGCCTTGAACCTGCAAGCAAGAAAATCAAGAAACAGAGTCTTTAAATCCAAACTCCAAGAACCTTTAATTAATTTAAACCCCGAGAGCCCATGGTTAAAAAGTACGACAACGGTGAAGACAAACCTGAAACAATGCTCTGAATTCCCGAGCCGTTATAATATCCCTAAACCTCGGGCTAAAAAAAGAGAATGGGGGCGTCGTAGCTAACCCCGCCATACGGGGACCGATGTCGGTAGACAACATCCCAGGCATGCAGGCTCACCGACAGGCATTCCTTCGCGCTGTCATATTTCCCAGTGGCCTCTTCCTGTATGCGTCAGGATCAATGTCGGTCATGACGGCCCTCCGCCTCACATACGAGGCCGTTGTAGTAGCTTATGTGTCAATGCGAGTCATTGCTCGCCCTCCGTCTCACATACTACAACGGTCAAACAAGTAGAACATACAACATGCCATACAAATCCAACCAGATAAATGATAACCAATTAAGTCACAGAAGCTTAAGTTACCACATGTTTCACAATATAGTCATTTCCATACAATACTAAACAGTATGACACATGTAACATTCTACAGATCAATACGCGATAACTTCACGACATGAGATATCACAAATATACGAGAGAAAACTCCACAACATGAGATATATCAAAATATACGATAACAAACTTCACAACATGAGATATCAACATGCAAGAGCATACATTCACAAATACAAGATCAAATCTCACATAACAAGCATGACAAAATGTTCAATACATTATTAAACAAGGAAACAATCAATCAAAACATCATGTTATAGTCTGAAAGCCCTAGTCATGTCATTACTTGCAATTAAATTGCCACACCTGACTCATAATGAAACCCCTTACCTTTCCTGACGACTCGACCGAACACCAAAACCACCACGCTAACTAAGAAAAAGCTCCCGGGTCTCCTAAACGAGAAAAAAATACACCGAGAGTTTGTTAGGAACAATCTAAACAAACTACGGATAAAACAAGAATCACGGGATCGAGAGGAAGAAGCTGTCCGGAAACGTGTCGCTGGAGCCCGCCGGCAACCGGTGATGAGCTGTCACAAAACGGAGCAGGTCATACCTCATTCGAAAGCTCTCGGTCTCTAAAACACAGAACCGGTCTCAGATTTTCAAACGAAGCTTCTTAGCAACGGGAAACTGCAAAGAAGTTACGATTTCAAAGCTTGAACTTCGCCGGAATCCATGGATTCTGGCCAGAAAACAGAGGAAAAAAGGTAGATAAGGGTCTTACAAGTAAAAAGGGAGCAAGAGACCACAAAAAAGGGGCGAAACCGAGCTCGAAAGTTTGGTTTAAGCATGAAGCAGCGGCGCTTGGCTCGTCGACAGCGGGCCGGTGGACGAAGGAGGACGGCGGCGTGACAAGGGTGGTCGGCAGCGTGATGGCGGAGGGCGGCGGAGCTCGGGTTTTTGTTGCGTGCGAAGAAGGGGGATGGGGTTTTTTTTTTGCCTTGTGCGTGAGGAAGAGAGAAGAAGGTGAGAGGGGGTTAAGGTGGCCTGGATCGCACCACGTGGCGTGATTTGGGCGGTCGGCTGAGAAGAGGGTGGTTATGGGGGGATGTTTGGCTCCTTGGATAGGGTTAAACTCCCCAAAAAAGATTTTTCTCATTTTAAAACCCCAAAACCCTTTAAAAAAATAAAAAAAAAATTATTTAAAGCAAGAAACTAACATTTAAATTCACAATAAATACACAACACAAATAAAACACAAGAATTATAACTACAATATGAGGAATAAAATATAACAATTAGTGATAAAATAATAAAAATAAAACCAAGACCTTACATCAACCCAAGGGTTTTACATGAACAACTCGTCCTCAAAAGTCAAGCATCAAATACATAGTCTCAAATTCTACTCCAACAGGCTACCACTTTGAATGACAACACAACACTTCATCTTAATTTGCAACACATTGCCTACAAAAAACCTTACTCTACTCAATACAAAGGCATAAACATGAAACAATGCGGGGACACATCGGGTTCGCAACCCTCCAACAACAGCAAACTCGGGAACTCAAGCTTCCTTCCTAAGTAGCACAAGCCGATTAGCAATGATGATTCACCACTTTCTTTGAGTTGTTAACAAGAACCTTTGGCTCATTAGAAAACCACCACCTTCGAGCGAACAAATTCAACTAAGCACTTCAAACTCCATGAGAAGCATAACCTCCACAAGATGCCTCTAACTTGCCATAATAACTTCCAAAGACGATCAAGCATTACTAATTTTGAATCGCGAAATGACTGACTTGGCTGGTCAACACTTATCTCGACCAAGGCACCAAGTTCCAACAAGACGGAAGTCTAATCAGTATATCAAGGCCTGGAATCTTGCAGTCAAGATTCTAGTGCACATGCACTCTAGGGTGTTACCCGAGAAGCTACACACAACTTGGATCACAACTCGACTATCCATCTTACGGTTGATAGATCAATAGTTCCACACTCAATTAAAAGTCTCACTAGTATTGCGTCAAAGAGCAATACCTCAGGAACTCCAAAGCTAAGTCTCTAGCTTCAACTGCATAACAAACTAGTCTGTCCCAAGTATCTCATCCTGGGAAGATCTCAAAGTCATTATGCTTGAAACTAAAACAAGCAACAAGCAACAAGCAACAATCACAAAAACATCATTCATCATTCAAGATATCTCTTCAAGTTGTCACACAAGGCTTAAATCTAAACATGCTCATGAAGCTGACAACAATACAAACATAACAATAATACAATCACATAAACTAAATGTGCTCTTATATACATTAACTCTCGCAAGATACCTGATGACGATCGACTGCTGAAGACCATAGGACTCAAACGACTCACATTGTAACTCAGTCTACATAATCTATGACTCTAAGCTCCGATACCAACTGTAAAGATTCGACCCCAACTAGGGTCTCAATCTTGGCCCTTACCTTAGATGTTTGGTCTTTTAAAAAATCTCAACAAGGCATGTTTAAATCAATTTTAATTTAGATAAAAGGACATAATTCGAGTTTGAAATTCAAGCCAATTGGTAGTAGGGTACCCTGAGAAAACATTAAAATATATAAAAATGACTATAATAATATCATATGCCTCAAACTCAGTTCATGCATAAGGGAAAATAAAGTAAAACTCTATGCATAATGATGATGACATCCCAGGGTCAACTCAGCTCCAATCATCCATCTCAGTACAGCTTGTGAGAACCTAGGGAAAACAACAAAAGAAAATGCGAGTCTTTTAACTCGGTAAGGATCCCTACAAGGAATCAGTTAACACATTTATAAGAGCAATAAATACGATTTATTAATAACAATGATAGCCCAAAACCCCTGAACAACATTGGGCACGAAACCCCGGAATAACATTGGGCACGAAACCCGTCAACAATAATACTGGACATTAACCGCTCGAGTAATAATAATGGGCACTAACCCCTTAATTAATATTAATGGGCACTAAACTCCTCAGTCAGTAATAATGAGCATTAACCCTCAATCAATAATAAGGGCATTGACCCCTCAACCACATCCTTGTTAAACTCATAACATGTTCACCAAACAGGATATCAAACATACAATATACTTTTTAATAACAAAACAACGGGAAACCAACCAAGACATTCACAAAACACATCATGACCAATAATTATTCAGGAATTAAGTAGCGAATAAGTTTATTCCATACTTCTAATAATCATATGATTCGAGTTGGTTGGAGAAAATTCTCTTACTGTTGCCGAATCCAAAAGTTCTACAAATTTCAAGCCTAGAGTGTCTCTCCTAAGCTTTTCTGACTTTCGAGGCCTCGGTGGTCCCCGACAGCCACGCGCACCTCTCAAGCTTGAATCAAAGTTTGAGAAACGCTCTAGGTCAAGCTAGTCAAAAACAAAGAATAATCGTCCAACACTTATTTTTATTGATTGAATAACAAAATTATATATATATATATATATATATATATATATATATATATTAATCCTATGTTCATATATATAAAACAATTGAAACGTCAATTGCAATCGATATATATTAAAAACAATTGAAACATCAATTGCAATGACAATTGCAATATCATTTGCAATAACGGAATCGACAGTGTGTATATTATATATATTAATTCTATGTATATACATAATATAGAAGCAATATCAGTTGCAATAACATAAGCTATAAAGAAATTATTAGAGCTATATATATATATATATATATATATATATATATATATATATAGCGAAAATTACACAAACCATTTGTAACAATTACATCCTTAAACTTTTAATTTGATCAATTATCTCCCCTCAAATTTAATTTGATATCACATATGTCTAATTTAAGTAAGATAGGAAGGGATAAAATTGTCATTTCTTTTACCTTGGTCTTCTTCCTCCATTTTCATTTCTTAACCTCACCTCCTAAAATCAACAAAACCAAAAATTATGAATTAGAACTGGCTTCAAGAAAGGATATAAAATTTTGATATACCATTTCTTATTTTTGTTGTATGTGTTTTTCGACCATATAACCAAAAACTATGAATTAGAACTGGCTTCAAGAAAGGATAGAAAATTTTGATATACCATTTCTTATTTTTATTGTATGTGTTTTTCGACCATATGAAACAATTGCCTAACAATTAAAAAGAAACAAATAAAAACTAGCTCGACCAGGGAAAATATATAATTTAAAAAAGAAAACCTAATATTCCAACTTAACTTGAATGCTAAATGTAGCTGTTCGCTGGTTCACATTTAGCGAAAATAAAATAGTATTTTAAAGCGAATTGCAAATGCATGTATACATTATCGATTGCAGCAAGTTTTAAAGTAAGTAATAAGTCATCTCCGGAGGGATTAGTTATTAAACTTATGCTTAAGTTAAATTAGAGAGTTTAAGGTAACAAGGAAATTTGTTGGAAGTTTTGTTGAAAACAAAGTTAGTTCGCTAAATAAGTTCGCTAAGGCGAATTATAAGCAAAAATCAATTGATAAAATAATTAACTTAGCCACGCATAACAATTTGTCAGGTTGTATTGAGTAAAGCTGCATGAGTTCACAAAGAAGTTTTCGCAAATTAGTTCTACAACTGCAACTAACGCCCACCTGACTTAGTTCTCTCGAATCTTAAGTTCGTTGAATTTGTACTAAAATTCTAGTAAACTTTATCTCTAAGCGAATGCGAATTGTAAACTCTCGTTTACAAAATACATAGATTAAAGTATAGAAATATTTATTTCTCTCGAAGCTAAATAGCGGAATCTCTCGACCCTCTCCCTATACCTTTGCATTCAGCAAACGGCTTTCGTTGTAAATTAACCTAGCGAATTCAATGTTTGCTAATTCTGAGTTGAAATTAAATAAACAAGCGAAATAATAAAAGTACTCAGAATTGCATAAATAAACTTTTATAAATGTAAATTGAATAAAACAATAGAATTTGAAAGATGCGAAAAACAATAAATAAATTAGTAAAGTTGCGAAAAATAATAAAGAAAGCAAATAAAGTGGCGAAACAAATACGAATACTAAGTTGCTGGCGACTAAGGTTCCGAGCACTGAGTTGGCTTCATGTACAACAAGTCTCCTCGATTGTACGATGGATTGATCTCTCAACTCTTTTCCAATCTCTTCAGAAATTCTCCGTCGACAACGTTTTAGCTCTATATTTCTTTTCGTTGTGTCTTCGTCGGCAAACTCTGGCTTTTATAGGAGATTGGCTGTGTCCGAAACACTTGCTCCACGATCTCCACTTCGTCCCCGCAAATCTGGTTAGCGTGCACGTCTCGTGGTTCTGATGCGATCTGGTTTGGATGGTTGACGCGTGTATCTGTCCGATGGCTGATCTTCAAGTTCGCTTTCGTTGAATTGAAAACTTAGCGAAAAATACCTTGCAAAATTTAGCAAAACGTTAAATAATTCAACTTCGTAAAAGATTGTGGTATTTCGCCTTTGCGAACTATTTCTAGCGAACTTTAACTATTTGTCATGATATTTTCTATCTTTTATCTATAATTCACTCATTAAATCATGTCGCGAATGCGAGTTACCAGTAACAAAGCAGGCAAAATAACATAAATAAATAAAAAAAACAATCGCCAACAAAGATACTAGTGATGGATTAAACAAGTAATTAAACTAAATAAGAATCAAATGACGGAAACAACAACTGCAGTCAAATCAGAACCAAAATAAAGTAAGGAGAAGGAAATGAGACCAAGGTAAATGAATGTTATATTAAAGTTTCTTTTTATTAGCTAGTTTTTATCTGTTTTTTATTTTATTTTTAGGCAACTGTTTGTGGAAAAACACATACAACAAAAATAAGAAATGTTGCATTAAAGTTTATCCTTCTTAAAACTAATTCTAATTCATAGTTTTTGGGTTTCGTTGATTTAAGAAGGTGAGGTGAAGAAATGGAAATGGAGGAAGAAGATCAAGGTAAAGGAAATGACAATTTTATCCTTTCATATCTTACTTAAATTAAACATAGGAGGTTAATTGCTAAACTTATTAAACTTGAGGGCAGGTAATTGATCAAATTAAAAGTTGAAGAGTGTAATTATTACAAACACCATAGGGGTGGTTTGTACAATTTTCTCATATATATATATATATATATATATAACTTAAAAGGATTTGGGATCAAAGATTTATACTTACTTTAGCTTAATAGATTTTCCAACAAGGTGATCAAATCTCACTTCCCTTTAGTGGTTTGACTTTGAATTGGAGGACAGAAGCCTGAGATTAAATTGGGAAGAGGGCTTGCGGAATTTGATTGTTAGAAAGGGAGTGGCTGAGACTTGATGGAAAAGAGGTGGTGGTTTTAATTTGAGTTTTAACTCAAGGGAGGCTTAAGACCTAATTCATAGCTTTTGGCCAAAATTAATTAAGAGAATAGTAACCTTTTAAACTCAATTATTTCCTTCCCTTCTTAATCTATATTTCCAACTTTCTTGTATTGTGGGGAGCCAATTAATAAAATGACAATTTTTTTTTATTAATTATGGAAAAAGTCTTTGACAATAGAACAAAATTCTATTAAGATCCCTAACTTATAATTTTACCAATTTTAGGTACAATGACTATTTTAAGAATGACTTTTACACAATTATAAGCTCCAATCAGCACCGTTAATTCTTAATAAAATAACTTTGAGATCAAATGTGCTAACAATTTAAATTGAAAACTTGGATTTTTACAATATTCCCCCCTTAAAAAATCTTCGTCCTCGAAGATTGACTAAGACCTGAACAACTCCAAGTAACGAGCACACATATCCTCCTCGCGCTCCCAAGTAGCCTCCTAACCCGACTGACTCCTCCAAAAAACTTTAACATGGTTGATCTCTTGGTTCCTTAACACCTTTTAGTACTTGTCCATAATTTGCACAGACTTTTCTTTCAAGCTTAAATCTTTATCCAACTATAATGGCTCGTGATCAACCACGTGGGAAAGGTTCTGCATATAATGTATGAGCATCGATACATGGAACAAATCATGCACTCTTGACAAAAATGGAGGCAATGCTAACCTGTAACAATTGTGTCAATCCTCTTTAAAATTTCACACGGAGCCAGTAAATCTTGAACTAAGCTTCCCTTCTTGCCAATTATTAACACACCTTTCATAGGTGCAACCTTTAAGAAAACGTGATTCCCCACTTCAAACTCCAATTCTCGACTCCGAATATCAGCGTAACTTTTCTGTCGGCTTCAAGTTGTAAGCACCCTGGCACGAATTTTATGAACTGTTGTTAACTCTCAAGAATTGAGAGTTAAAGTATGAAAATAAATATATATTTGATATGAATTTGCTAATATTTAATGAAATTTATATGAACTTTCGCTCATTTATAACATAGTTTCACTCAAACGAAACTTCCTATGGTTTTCTGAGTAGGAAGCATTTTAGAAGTTTGGCTATAGCAAAAATGTTTGATTGTGTGCAAATCTATTATGCTTAAGAGAATTGATATTTCTTAGTTTGTTTACAGCGAACTTGATGGAGCAAAGTGATATTCAAGCAAAAGGAAGCTCGTCAATACGAAGATGTTCGTTATAACAAAGCAACGAAGCAACACTTCGTCTTTAACGAAGCAACACTTCATCACAAGAAGCAACACTTCGTCATCTCAACGCAACACTTCGTCACAACGAAGTCAAAAAATCCAAGCTCAAACGAAGAAGACACATTGACAAACCTGCGCTTTAGCAAAGTCATTTCCAGCAAGAGAAGTGGTCCCAACTTGGACAGCTTTTGCAGAGATCGATCGTGGAGTAGAAATGTCAGGTGATCCCAAGTCGACAACGGTTCGTGGAGCAGATGTGTCAGTGGTCCCTAGAGAAAAACTCCCACGCACTCAGAGGCTATCGCTTGAAGGCCGAGTATAAATAGAGCTCTTCTCCCTCATTTTAAGATTGTCGCGTCCGAGAGGATCGTCCGCCGTAGTTTAGCTCTATTATCATTTTCCGACCACCATTTCCTTAGTTTTAGCCGTAGTTCTTAGTCGTTCTTCATTTCTAGTCATTTCGTAGTTTAGCTTAAGCATAGGAGTATTGTAGCTGGAGTTGCAGAGTTCGGCCGGAGCCAAGAAAGAGTTACAGAGATACATCTCCGATCAGGCTTCATCTTTACCTTGTTTCTCCTTTTATTGCTTTCCTCACTTTCGCTTTAGCATAACTTTGTAGTAAACATTTTACGAGCTTTCAATGAAGATGATTTATTGCTTTTCTATTGCTTTGTCTTTATTTTACGTCACGAGTAGCTAATCAGTTCGTTGGAAGGAGGTAGGCAAGAAGGAAAATTTCGCCTAAGCAAAAGTTCTAACTAAGTTGAATATTATGCATGTTGTGTTTGTTTTATTCCGTCTTCGAGAGAAGCATAAGGGATATAATGAACTTGCATGTTATAACACTAGGTTTTGCTAAGTTTCTGCTTACATGTAAAATGAATGCTTAGAGATAAGGTTCGTCAAGTGTTGTTTACTTAGTTAGTGAGTTTGAGTTCGAGAGAACCAAACCAGGAGTTCGAGAGAACCACTTCTAGAGCTCGAGAGAGTCAAATAGAAGCAAGCAATGTTTTGTTTCTGTAAAGACCCGACCCAAATACGGTCCTAAACCTATGCCTTTACTACATGCATGACTTAAAATATGCGGAACATAAACAAAATGGGCATCATAGCAGTTCGATTTAAAAAATAAAACAGTAAAATCAACTAGTTCCTAAAACCTGTCCCTGTTTCCAGCAACCTGTTTCAAGACAATACATTTAAAGAACGCCTCCCTGGCCAG
>JBBMEF010000018.1:16086765-16103231 GCA_037832685.1 Sicyos baderoa | reverse complement strand
AGAGCAATCAATCATTTTTGTGCTACAAATGAATAAGTTTGAAAATTGTGTTATATATGAAATTATTTTATTTTTTTGTAATATACATGCAAAATCTCCTATATATATTTATATTTTTTATTATTATTATTATAATATCTATATTTTATCTATATTTTTAGAAACCAAATCAAAATTTGAAAACAAAAAAACTATTTTGAAATTTTGTTAGCATTCACTTATATTCTTAAGGGAAGATGAAACATCATTTAAAATATGGAACAAATTATAAGAAATTTGAGTAAAAATAAATTTAAAATTTAAAAGCAAAAAACAAAAAATAAAATAGTTATCAAACACGACCTAAAATTCTATTTAGAATTTTAGTAACTATAAATTTAAATACATAATAATAATAGTTTTTATAAAAAAATTAAATTTGCCGAGACATGAAATTAAAATTTAAGAACTAAATTTATAATTTACTTCAAAAATTATAATTGCAAAGTCTATTTATACCCAAAACTTTGTTCTTGCATCTACAAACTTTAAACTAATAATTATATTGTCTAAAATTTTACATAGGATATACCAAAAAGGTTGGTGACATGATGATTTTATTATTTGATGATAATTTAATTTAACACTATGAGCAGAATTTGATTACTATAATTGATATTTGACTCTCATTCATTTAAGATCGTGAACAACATTAATTTCACGTATCTGTTAGGATCTCACAAATGTCCCACATTGGAAAGTGGGAGAGTCCAACATCAATATAAAAGAGATATGGGTTACTCCCCTCATTACCAATTGGTTTTGAGGTGGAATTTCATGTTCTCTCACATGGTATCAGAGCCCATAAAGCCCAAACGGTATTCGGTCCAATAAAATGAAATTGAGATCCGATTCATGAGCCCAAAAGAGGCACCATCTTGAGGGTGAGAGTCCAACATTAATATAAAAGAGATATGGAAAATTTGCCCTAATATTAGTAACTTAATATAATAATTCAAGATACCGAAGGAGTGAGTGCCACAAGTCAAGTTCGATGCCAGACCCTACAAAACATTAGGATCCTAGGTAGGTGGCCACTATAGGATTTGAACTGATACTCTTATGCACCCAAAATTCTATTTGACCAATTGAGCCACCTCATGATGATTATTCTATATAAAATGAAATATTTCAACTTTAATGATCAAAGCCATTAATTTTACTTAATTAAAGTCATGTGTGAGCTTGTTTGAATTGAGAGATTTAATTTGATTGAAGCTTGTTTGAATTGAGAGATTAAATCAATTTTTAATATATATGATTATAATTTAGAAGTAAATTATAATATATAAAATTTATAGTGGAATTTTGGTTAAATTAGAATGGTTTTCTGATGGAAAAGTGGAAAAGGAAGGATACCGCAGACGTGAACGTGTTGTCCGTGTTGAAAGTTCTATCGGCCGCCAACCTCGCGCCATCCTTCCTACTCTACGAATATTTTGATTAAATCAATTCTATGTTATTTAAACTTTATTTGAATTTAGTTGATTAATTATAATTGAAGGTTTTTGCAATTGCTTGGACGTTGACCTGCCTGTAGCCGTAGCTGTAGCCGTAGCTGTAGCTTCACCATTTATTATATGAAATTAATTGGAAATAAATATAAAAAGGGTCGTCCATAAAAGAGTGTCCGTCCATCCACACCCTGTTTATCAAAAATGGAAGCGGCGGGCGAAGTTGGGCGGCCCCGGCTGGGAAAGCGAGGCTCCTCATTCCAGCTCCGGTGTCCGAGCCTCAACTCCGTCCGCCTCCGCCGCCTATTCGACATGTTCGACAAGAACGGCGACGGCGCAATCACAACGGAGGAGCTGGCCCAAGCCCTGGAGGTTCTAGGGCTGGAGGCGGAGCAGTCCGAGCTGGATTCGACCGTCCAGTCCTTCATCCGCCCGGGGAACCTGGGCCTCGGCTTCGAGGACTTCCTCGGCCTGCACCAATGGTTGAACCACACGTATTTCAGCGCCGAGGAATCGTCAGAGGAAAACAGGGGAGCGCTGTCGCAGGAGGAGTTGGACCTGTCGGAGGCGTTTAGGGTTTTCGATGAGGATGGAGATGGGTTCATCTCGGCCGTCGAGCTCCAAGCGGTTCTCAGGAAGCTCCGGCTGTCGGAAGGGAACGAGATGGACCGGGTTCAGAAGATGATTTCGTCGGTGGATCGGAATCACGACGGCCGTGTTGATTTCTTAGAGTTTAAGGATATGATGCGTACTGTTATTGTTCCCACTCCTTGATTTTTCTTTCCATTTCTCTATTTCTCTATTTCTCTAATTCAAATACTTGTTTTCTTCATTCGGCTGCAAAACCATACCTAATCTTATTTTTTTTTTTTTTTTTTTTTTAGTATAAGTTGAGGAGGAAAATTACAAATACAGATTCAATTAGTGTTGTTGGGTTTACATTGAAATAAAAATAAAAAATCATAAAATTTTCAAATATCGAACTAAATGATTGTCAAATCAAACATAATTATCGAGGATTAATGACGTAGTTGGTTAATTTGATGTAAATTTATTTTAACTTCGATAATGAGATATTTAGTTCTCATATTATTTAAGAACAATTGTGTCATCTATAAAATTTGTTGGTCTTTTTTCAATTTATACTAAAAAGATTAAGCGTAACTAGTCGTTTTCTTTACATGTTTATTATATTTTTTGTGGTCACCAATTAAGTTATTATAACCTGCCAGATTTATAATAGTTGAGATAAATAATTAATGGACTAATTCATCGATTATTGTAACACTTATTTCGTCCAATAACAATAATTCATGTCCCACCTACGGCTGTATGTTCGGTCAAATATTGCCAACTCTTCCTATTTCTCTCAGACCATAAGAAAATGAATAACCTGGTTTTCAAATTATAGGTAAAGAAAAGGACAAATTTTAAAGGAAATTATATATATACATATATATATATATATTATTGTAATTTGTGCATCTTACCTATTATCACAAAATAAATTAAATTTTATAGAAAATTAATTTGTATCGAGTGTTCACCAAAAATTAATTTAGTATGACATGTTTGTAATAATTAATCTTTGCAATCAACTCATCTCTTAAATTTAAAAGATTCTTATGTATATGGAGAGAGTAAATCTGTGATATGATTTATTTTGAGTAATTGGCGTGCATATTCATATTTGAAATTTATTTACAAAATTATCCAAATCTCAAACTAATTATAAATCTATTTACCTATATTTAAATTAAAAGAATATTTTTAATCAATAGTAACTATACTCTCCACCATTAAATTTCTATATTTTCTTTAATTATTCGAAATTGATTACAAATCTTAAATATTTTATTTTTTATTTTTTCCTAAATATGATACAAATGAAATTTGACATATGCACCATATCTTAAATATTTTCATTTTCAAAAGCACTTTCCTTTTTAAATTGCAGGTGGTTATATTTTTGTTAACAAAACAAATAAAAAGTCTTCCTTATTTTGATTTCTTTATATTTTTTCTCTCTCCCTAGAAATTCAAAATTTCATACCGTAATATCAAATTATAATAGATTATTGTATCATACGATTTTATGTATCATCATTGAAATTAATATAGTTATTACAATATTATTAACATTCTACCGAATACTTTCTTAAAAAAAAAAAACAATACTCACATCCTTAAATATTAATATTGTACTATTATAATACTCCTAGTGTAAACAATAATTATATTGTATTATAGTAATACTCATAGTGTGTTACTATAATATCCTCTAATTAATACGTTATAATATTATCATAATATCAAACTAAAGACTATTATGATAAGTATATTTGTTATAGATTCGTTTCAAATACTATGTATTATCATAATACACTTTTGTTCTTGTATTATTAAACTATCTTTTATGATATTGTATTATAATACATTATAGTGTACTCTATTGTACTTATACTTAAGGTTTTATCTAGAGTAAAAATGAAATTATTAGTAGGTTGTGTATTACGAGTGAATACTTATATTTTATATTGTATTTTTAGAATATTAAAATAATACACAGCGGAGTGACATTTTTGTAATTAAACTCATCTCCATAAACCATGGTGATTTGGATTCATCTCCACACAGAAGCTTGGATGATGATATTATTGATGTTTTTTGCCCATCAAAATTCAAGCCTCCTTCGTCGGCGTCCATGGAGGAGGCAGTGAGATGATGAAATGGCACAAAGAAGCTTAGATGATAATACAACTCTCATAAATTAACCAAACGAACTTCACTACTAACGAGAAACAATAGTACAAACCCGAGCTATCTCTTCAATATTGGAACAGACCCCAAAGCACATGTTGGGTGGTAGTCACCAAAAGAAAAGAAGTTGATAAATAAAGTCCATTTGGAACAACAAACAACCTGATCAAACTAAAGTTTTTACTAGCTTAAGATATGAAAAGCCTCACAAAAAAACACGTATCGTTAGAATCCCTTCTGCAACCTCGCTTCTGCCCGATTTTCCCAACAGCTATGAATCCCTTCGGCACGAACACCCATCTTTTCCCCACACAGCCTCACATGGCCTTCACTCCTCCTGCTCGCCTTTGAGCCCTGGAATCCCCCTCTCCACCCTAAGGGCATGTTTCGCTTTCAGAGAATGGGTTGAGTTGGGTTGAGTTGGGATGAGAAGAGGAGATAAGTGAAATAAGTTTATGTTTGGGAGAAACGAAAGAAAAGATAAAGTTATGTTTGATGTGATGGAAAAAGAATGGTTGAAATTTTTATTTAAATAAAAAAATTGATATTTAATAGTTTTTTAATAATAAAATTATGTTTGATGTGATGAAAAGTGAATTTTCGAAGTTTTTTAATATTGAGTAGTTTTTTAATATTTTAATATTTAAATAAAAATGTGGGGCTCACGCGTGGGGTGGGGTAAGAGTTGGATGGACTTATGGAAGTCCATGGGATAAACATGGAATAGAAATCAAGCCAAGTCAACTTCATGGTTGTCCATCGGGCAAACATGTCCTAAGTGAAGGAGAGCAAAAGAACGCACAAAGATTTGCTCTCACACGTTTGTCGACTGATTTCTAGAGAGATCTTTCCTAAGCCTTCCTAGAGAGCGTTTCTCTCTCAATTTTAAAAAATGAGAGTTTCATTTTTCACTTTGATAAAACTTTTCGATAAATAAATTCACACATTTTCTTAATAAATTTATAAAAACAAACATTTACTACTATTTTCAAAAAAACAACAACATTAGATATCATGTCGCAACATAACGTGCAAGCCCATATCCCATATCCCATATCCCATATCCCAGCGGGGTAAAATGTGATGAAGATAGAAATCAATTTGATATTGGACCATTCATTATTTCTCCATTTGGTCTTAAATTAATTTTCAACTTTGCATGATCAACACGTATCTTCAAGAAACCTAATTCCCATTTTTACAAATGGGAAATATATTACAAAAGGTGGTAGAATTTTAGGTCTAGAATTTGCAGGTTTAACAAATAAATTGAATTGCCAACCAAAAACAACAACTTAACAACATTAATGTGACTTATAAATAAAAAAATAATCGTTGAATCCTTCAAATCTTAATTATTGTTGAATTTAAAGAAAAAATAAAAAAAATAAATTGGTTACCATAAAAATAGAATAAAATTATTCTCCACTTAATTTGTTAACAAAAAAATTAATTTAAGTAAAAATGTAAACTCATGACTTCTTGATACACATACATACTTGTTGATTTATTTTAACTATATATTTATGTCTATGAATCAATTTTTTTAATACCATGTATCTTCCTTTAAATTGGTACATTCTCAATAAAATTTTCAACTTCTTAAATAAAAAATAAAATAATGTCATATTAAGTTATTTAGTTATCTATATAACATAATTTTTTTTTGAAAAGATCTATATAACATAATTTAAAAGTGACTCAAATATCAAATTATTGATACAACTCACAAATTATAATTTCTTTTCTTTCTTAATTAAAACTAAAATTAAAAATTATTATAAAAAGTCATTCAAGAGAAATTGTGCATAACTTAGAGGAGATTTTTCATGTATAACTGGATCTAAATAAAAAGATGATGAAAATCCATATATTTTATAGTCTCAATCCATATAACATATAATCTTATATAATCTCCAAGTTCAAAATTCTACTCGAACACGGCCCATGGCCGGGACGAAGATGAACATTTGTAGTAAAAAGTGGTCACTCACCTAAGCTACTCTTACTCTAAATATATTCCATCATCCTCAATCCTGGCAAGGTTATAGTAACAAAACACAAATGAAGTTTAAAATAGAGAGAGTGTGTGACATTAGTGTTTTTACATTACCATTTACCACCATAGTCCTTAATTTTAGCTTCCTTAAAAAGATGCGTCTGTTTGTCCGACACCCTCCACTCCACATCTTCCTTCTCACATTCAATTATTTCCCATTACTTTTGTCTCTTACAATTTTGTCTCACAAATTGTGAATTCACACAGCACACTCCTCCTCTCAGTAAAATTCAAATTCATCAAAGTAACAAAGATAAAAATCCTTCCTTTCTGCAAAATTAGCCCTCCAACCTCAAGAACTGAGCTCCCTTTTCTTTTTGCTTCCCCTTTTCAATTGGCCCTTCTGCTCTTCCCTTTTCTCCCCCCATCAAACCCCACCCCAAAATCTCTTTCTCTTCCATTTCTTTTGATTCAGATTCCAAATTATTAAAAAGCCCCAAGTAATGTCAGGTTTGTATAATCCCAATTTCTCTCCTGCTAGAGCTGCTTCTCCTCAGATTAGAGCCACCACTGATGCTGACAGGTAAGTACCCAGATTCAATTTCCTTTCAACCTCTAGGCAAAAACCCAGATTTTATTTTCATCTCATTCTGATCTGGGTGCTGCCTTTTTGTTCTGTTTCTGTAGCCAGTACCTGTCCGAGCTGTTGGCTGAGCATCAGAAACTTGGCCCCTTTATGCAAATCCTTCCTATTTGCAGCCGCCTTCTAAATCAAGGTCTACTTTCCTTGAATCCCATCTGTTTAGATCGAATCTTATAGTTTTTGTCTAATCTCAGATTTGTGTTTGCATCTCTTAATCATCAATCTCAATGTCAAAATGCATCTTGTGTTCATCAAGTTTTGGGATTCTTAATTAATGCTTGTTTATCAGTACTGAGTATCTGTTGATTGAGTAGTAGTACCTTGGAATTTTACTTGCTGTTTCAATTATTGATTGTAGGTGGTTTGAACTGTTCTTTAGCAATTACTGTACTTCAAAGTTTATGTTGTTTATTTCACATTTCATCTGCTTCAGTTGTTAGTTGTCATGAACTTTCTCAAGTGACAAACTTGCAGTTTTTAAGTCAAAATAAAGCATTTGTGCAAGTGAGTTTAATGGACATTGATTGAATTTTCTTAGAATTTTCAGGCTTAACTTAACCATGATCTTGAGCAGAAGAAGATTTAGTACAACTAGTAACTACAAGGCCGAGGCATTAAATTGAACCAAAATCTAGATCAGTTGGAGTATTAGTAGACAAATAGTGGGAGTATTATTAAGAGTATTATAAGTGGCGCGTTTGTAATTATTTGAGAAGTTTGTTGAAGTTGATGGTTATGTATAGAGTGAGTTAGTTAAGCGAGTTGATGGTTTTTTAAAATGAACTTTTTTAAAATGTATAGAGTGAGTTATTTGAGAAGTTTTGGTATTTGTTTTTATAAGAGAGTTAATGGTTTTTTAAAATGAACTTTTTTTCTCCGTGTTTCATCACAATGAGATTCATCATTTTTTAGAAAAAAATATATATATATTTGAATCCTTGGTCAAATTCTAAAAACAAAAACAGAGATTTTCAAAACTACTTTTTTAGGTTTCAAAACTTAGGCAGATAATAAAACGATAAAACTCATAGGTAGAACTAGAAGTAGTGTTTATAAGTTTAATTTTTAAGAACCAAAATCAAATGGTTATCAAATAGGACCTTGCGTTTTCACGTTCTA
This sequence comes from Sicyos baderoa, assembly GCA_037832685.1. Lineage (NCBI taxonomy): Eukaryota > Viridiplantae > Streptophyta > Magnoliopsida > Cucurbitales > Cucurbitaceae > Sicyos > Sicyos baderoa. The sequence goes on along the minus strand of JBBMEF010000018.1, from coordinate 16,095,217 downwards.
AACTCGGATTTGTATTTCATATGATAATTTTCTTTATGCTCAAAGATTTGGCAGGTTTGTGGAATGATGTCCAACCAAAGGTTATAGTGATTTTCGTATGACAAGTGACTTTATGTGCAGAGATTTTGCGGGTTTCTGGAATGATGTCCAACCAGGGTTTTAGTGACTTGGAGAGATTACGGCATAGAAGCCCTAGTCCAATGGCTTCTTCTAACCTCATGTCAAATATTTCTGGCACAGGTTTTGGCGGTTGGAATGGACTTCCTGACGAGGTAACTTTGTTCTGACCAATTGTGAAGTTGTAAGATTCATTTGAACAGATCACTAATTGAAAGATTCTGGGCCTTACTTTAGGTTCAACATATGCTGCTCAATTGGTTTTTGACATTTTAATGTTCTAACTACGCTTTTATCCCTAACTTATTACTGTTGAAAAAATAGAGAAGATCCCTAACTTATTTGATGGTTAACTCACAAAACTAAGTTTTGGGAAGGGAATTCTCTACAGTTATATGATTTTTATAATTGTCAATTTGCTTCACTACACTGCATGCTGAAATGGTTTTAAACTTTTAACTACTACATAAAGTAGGAATGGACTTGTACATGAATCGAATTTAGCCAGATTGGTATGATTAATATCCGTTTTGGGCATAAGCCCTATGACTTTGTTTTTGGTTTCACCGCTTCACTCCAAGGCCTCATACCAATAGAGATAGTTGTCATCACTTATTTACTCATGATATTTCACTTATCTAATCAATATGGGACAACATTGTTTGTATCCCAACAATCCTCTCCTCGAATAAAGTACCACCAAGCCTCTTTGTGGACTTGTCTTTTTTGTGTTCGGCACTTGAGGATTCAATCCTCCCCTTAAACAAAGACCGAGCTTTCCCTCAAATAGTCAATCGGTCTAAGTGATTTCATACCAACTCCTGCTCTTAAGAGTACACTGCTAGTCCATAGAAGGATCTCGGCCATTACTATGTCTTGAGACTCCCAATTTCTTTGTCCTACACTGGGGAATTTTACCGACATGGCAAGCTAGGGGCATGACTCTGGTACCAATTGATAAGAATAAAAACTTTGAGCTCCACATTGATATTGATATTGACCATTATTTTGTTTCATCCAAAAAGTCTAATACCAATATTATCAACACTTATATACTCATGATCTCTCTTTTATCTTACCAATATGATATATCTTAACACTCTTTTGGTTGTATATTGAGCAAGTCAGTAATTTGGCTGGGAGAACTATGATCAAGTTGATTTAATAAAAGTATAATTGTTATTAACCATCATAAGTTGGCGCCAACAAGGATATTGTAAATCCTAAAGTGCTTAGAGGTTATGAGTTCAATCTATAGTGACCAGCTACGTAAGAATTAAATTCCTACGATTTATTTTGACAACCAAATATGATAGAGCCAGGTGATTGTCCTATTAAAATAGTTGAGATGCATGTAAGTTGGTCCGACCACTCACGGATACCAAAAAAAGTACCATCGTTATCATGAAAATATTTACAAGCTTTTGCTTTCGAAGAGAACATTATAATCAGTTATTGTTAACCATGCAAATATGCTAGACTTCCATTGTTGTTTAATTTTTGAAGTTTAAGCTCCCAAGTTCTCGTTGCTCACAAACATGAAAGAACACTATCCTAGCACAATAAACTAATCAATGGTAGTATTGCAAACTGCAACAGGTTTTTGAAGTGATGTGGAATTGAGAAACTTGTATTTTTTTTAGTTCCTGAGTGGCATATGCCATATTTATATGCTGTATGCTAATCATATATCTCCTGTAAATCAGAAACAGTTTGTTTTTCATATGGAATTGTTTTCTTGAGTTCTTGGAGAAGGTAGTAGAAACTTCCATTTGGTTTCATACCAGTACGCCGGCGTCTCCCTATCTCCGCCATTCAATTGTTGACAACAAAGAGAGAGAAAGCATGGTTTGGAGTCGAAAGCGTTTTCTATCTCCTTATTGTTAACAGTTGAATGGTTGGGGACATTGAGATTTCTGCACGCTCGTATGTTGCAGAGTGTTTTTTCGTTTTCATGGATGCCACTCGTTTTTCTTTTCACAGACAAGATTAAGTGGAAATCCTGGAATGACAATGGACTGGCAAGGCGCTCCTGCAAGCCCTAGTTCATTTACTGTAAAGAGGATTTTGCGGTTGGAAATTCCAGTGGACACATATCCAAATGTAAGTTCTATATACAAAAGGAAAGTATTATTGTACGTTTTTCTATATCTTTTTAGAATCTGGATTACTACTATAAAGCTTTTTCTTTGTTTTGTTTTGTTTCTTGGATGTTAGTTCAATTTTGTTGGGCGGCTTCTTGGACCTAGAGGCAATTCTCTGAAACGGGTTGAAGCGACGACAGGGTGTCGTGTGTATATAAGAGGAAATGGCTCAATCAAGGATCCAGAAAAGGTATTTGGATGAGAAACCTGTGTAAATGTTTTCCATTGGATGTTTCTTATTGTGTTTGATTGATAGTAGTATCTACTAATGTTTAATATTGAGTTCTTGGGTTATTTATTTCTTCATCTATGACCGTTTTAAACTATCAAGGAGGAGAAACTCAGAGGAAGACTTGGCTATGAACATCTAAACGAACCGCTGCATGTCCTAATCGAGGCTGATTTACCAGCCAATATCATTGACATCAGGCTGAGACAGGCACAAGAAATTATTGAAGAACTACTCAAACCAGTGGTACTGTTTACTTTCCAACCTTGTTCTTATCGAGTTTAATTTCAGCTTATGATGAAGACAAGTATTTAGATAAATATGGAGTTCCATCTCAAAATTAACTGACAATAAAATAGCCTATGTATCTGTTGAGGATCCACGTTAATGGAAAGATGGGAAATCGCACATTCTTGATATAGTGCATGTGAATCATGTGATGCTGCTTTTATTACCAATTGGTTTTGAAATGAAACCACATTTTTATCTAATATGGTATGAGTCCATGAAGATCCAAGTGAGTAGTCGATCAAAAATAAATAGAAAAGAAAAATAAGTTGAGATCCTATTCAAGAATGAAACACTATTTTATGGGACATGCTGAGGATCTCGTCTTGGAAAGATGAGAAGATCTCACAACCTTTATAAGATATATGTGCTACTTCTTTTATTACAATTGATTTTGAGATAGAACCTCATATTTCTCTAATATGATATCATAGTACATGGAATCCAAACGGGTTCAATCCAAAAAAAGAAATTGGAATTCCATCAAAAGCATGTTGAGGATCCCACATCGGAAAGATGAAGAGACCTCACATTCTTAAACTACTCTCATTTCCAACTGGTTATGAGAAGAACCCCATGTTTGTCAGATTGTATCTTATTAAGAGATTTTCTTGGATCTTTTTTGATGTGGGATCTTCAATAATAGGTGAAATAGATGAGCTATTCGAGTTTATGATGTTTTTTCCTTCTACAATCCCGTGTTAGGAGTTGTGGTTTCTTACATCCTAATGTATATCTGTATGCAGGACGAGCCGAACGATTTCATCAAACGACAACAATTGCGCGAATTAGCGATGCTGAACTCAAATTTCAGAGAAGAGAGTCCTGGTCCGAGTGGTGGCAGTGTTTCTCCTTTCAATTCAAGTGGGATGAAGCGTGCAAAAACTGGGCGCTGAGAACTCAGATTACTCTCTATTATGCAAATCCAGTAATTAGCATAACTACAAAAATGGATGGTCAATATTCTTTTTTGAGTTTATTTTATTATTTATTTTTCAACAACAGAAAGTTGAGAGATGTCTTTTTTGAGTTTATTTATTATTATTTATTGTTAAACAGCAGAAGGGGCTTAGTGAGTAAAGATTATGTAGTTTTGTCTGGGGCTGAGGTTTTTGTCTTATAAACTGAATATAATTATTGAATTTATTTTTGTGTTGGTGACTTATGAAAAGTGTGTAGTATTAATTACAGATAATAAGCAATAGGCAGGAGATAGTAGAATTGGTGTGATATATAAATCTATTATTCCTTAGATTAACGATGAAATAAGGGACTATTAACTATTTTTTATTTGATGACCTGGGTTCATAAATTGATTGCTACTTTTAAAAATATTTCCTACATAGCAAAATATTTTAATTTTTGTTATCTTCGATCAATTTCACTTGATTATATCAATTAGTTCATTTGATTGAAGTCATCCACTTGTGTACTAGAATGTTAGAAGGGAGTAGAATATAAATTCTTAACTTTTGTTATATTTGAATTAATTTATAGTATATTTGATTTTTTTGATATATATAGATTTTTTTTTTCATTTTTTCGATCATTCATGAAAAATCCCCTAAAAAATAGATATAAAATTCATAATTTAAAGAAATTAATTTTAGTTCAGCTGGAGAGAGCATTTTTTTTTATGGTCAATGCAAGTGCAGTTAGGAATTGGTGATCCCAATCATTGTGCCAAAGCAATTTTAGTACAAACTCCTTTCATTCATAATTTGACATGCCAATAAATCATATAATTTTATAGGTTTTATATTATTCTTAATTTCGGTCAAACTTTTAAATTTTCAATTTTGGACATTGTTCTAAAAACAAAAACTTAAAATTAGTTTTTATAATAAATTTAAAGAAACTCAGTATAAAAAATAGAAAATTTACTATGGACGACAACTTTTTTTTTTTTTTTTTTTTTTCTGTCTATTTTAGTTAAAGTTTTTATTAAAAGAAATATTTTATATATAATAAAATTTTAGGCGTTTTATGTTTATTTCAATTATGTCTTTCATCATCTCTTGATTGAAGATTATTTGTTACATTCATTGAAGACTATCTGTGATTCTAATTGAAAACTATATTAATTGATCGGAGGTACACTTATTGAAGTCTATAAATTATATTAATTACAACCATAAGACACACTAGTCTTTTCATCTTTTTACGATGCTCGTTTAAATTTTAAGTTATGCACGAATTCTTTTTAAAAAGTTGTTATCCATAGTTTTTATTATTTTTTCATCATACATGTCTCGTAAAAAACAATTTATAGTTTTTATTATTTTTTCATCATACATGTCTCGTAAAAAACAATTTTAATATTTGAAAGAAGAGCTTTTTATAGTTTATAAAAATATTCAAACAGTACATTCTAATATTATAAGTCGTATAATATATATGTATAAACAATACCATATTGTGGAGCTCAAATTTGTAATGAATAATAATATGAGTACGAAAAATGTATTAGGCATGAATAGAATTAATAATAAACCATAAATATATAGTATAAGTTATACAATATGTATGATGAAATAATGAAACATATAAAGTTTGGTATAGTTTATACAGTGAGATAACAATATGTGGCAAACTGTAGTATTAATGGTATTATACAATCTGAAACGTAAGTAATACGGTAAAACATATGAAAAAATAAGATGAAATTGATATGAAAAAAATGCACATGAGCAATGGTGTTAAGTTGCGTATAAACACACGTATAAACTATACGGTATATATGTATATACAGTGTAAACTACGATGCTTGTTGAACCTACAATGCGTATAAAACACGTATAAACTATTCTCGTTCACCATATATTAGGTATGTCATGGTGTTCAATTGTTACATAATGTAAACTGAATATGTGTACGAATAGAAATACGTTGTAGATTAAATAGTTTTCAAAAGAAAGATGGAATATTATGCATCATGGGGTAGATCATATCAATGTATGAAATGTGAGTAAAATGATTTAGATTGAAACATGAATAATGGAGAATGAAAAGAAAGGAAACCAGATACGGAATAGAACATACCATACTCTATCGTCTGTGACATATCAGAAAATGAATGTGGAAAAATGAACAGTAGGATGTTGATTTATTTTCCCGAAAAATACAGGGCAAAAAGCTTCAAATAAGTGTGGGAAATCGACTGGAGTAAGCTGTGCAAGCAGAAAATACAGTATGGTGAACAAAATGTGGCAAACAGAATACCGAGCGGAAATCAGGCCGGCAAAAAATGGAGAACAACGAGAAGAAAAGGAAGAAGAAAGATCGGAAATGAGGAGAGGAAAAAAGTCAAACGTATGGAAAATTTGAGATAAATGAGAAATGAAATTTGAAATCTAACCCATTAATTACTAATTATTATGGAATGTACCGAAAATGAAGTTATGAGATTGCAATTAATTATAAATGATATTTCATATTTAATGATAGTTTGAATTTAAATTAAAATCGCAATTAATGATGTAGAGGGTATAATGAGATTTTATAAAAATACAATTTTTGAATTATTAAATGAAAAATCAAAATTGCAAATATTTTAATTTGAGAATAAATTTACAAATATTTCTTCAAAATAGTCTAAATAATACAATTTTTCAACAGATACCAAAATGCCGTGGAAAGTTCCAAAAAAAATAAAAACAAAAGTTTATGAGGAAATTAACATGATATTTAAACTCTCTCTCTCTAAAAAAAACATGATATTTAAACAAAAAATTTCTATTTAGGTGGTACTGAATATTTTCTTCCAAGAAAATTGTGTTTTGTTGTGTATGGCTGTCTTTGGGATGTCAGATCTCGATCTCACTATCGGTCGGTAACGGCCAAATTGTGTATGGCTCTACTGCTCTTTTTCTACGACCAAATTGTTTAACGGTACTAACCTCTTAGCTGCCTTGCCTTGCATTGCATTGGAATTTATTGGGATTGAAGACATTCTTTTGCATTTTCAGAAAGTTAAAAAAAAAAAAAAAGGTTAAGTGCCCATCAAAAGTTACTTTACAAATCTATTTGTTCTATAAATTAGAATGTAATTTTTATGATTTTAAAATTATAACTTAATTCTAGTGAGATAACTTCTAATGACAAAAATATCTAATTATCACGAGCTTAATAAGAGGGGGCAACCCCTTTAACTAAAAGAAAAAAGGGAACAGACCCTAGGGATGATGGTGGTAATAGGTTTGTTATGGGTACTTCGGCTATTTTCATGAAACATTCATCACGATCTTTTGACTTTTTAGGATAGTTTATACCACTAGACTACTCACGGTGGTTCAAAACCTTGGAACTAATGTTGGTTTGATAATTATTTTATTTTTTAAAATTAAGCTTGTTTTCTCTTAATTTTTTTTATTATAGTTTTGTCCACCTAGATGAAGTATTTAAATTTCCAACTAAATTTAAAAAACAAAACACATATTTTGAAAATAATTATTTGTAATTTCTAAAAAATAAATGTACTAAGTAAATAATAAAATAAGCAAACTATACGCAAAAATTATATTTATGAGCTTAATTCTAAAGAAATTTAAAATAAAATTCTAAATGCTTATCTTATTTAGGGTGTGTTTGTTTTTTAGACATGTGGTTAATAATCATTCCTCAACAATCTTTTATTTGTTTTTTTTGTAGTAAACAACCACTCTTAACTCTTCTTCAATTCCTCTTAAACCACTATTCAAACCTTTTATCAAATCTTTATCATTATTTTTTAAAATATTTTTATCAAATTTCACATTAAATCTCATCAAATATATTTTGTAATCTCGACTAACATCAATATTGAAATATGTTTTTCTAAGAATAATTTTAACTCTATCGAAAAAGTATTGACTTGATTCATTAGTTGAAATCCAACTTAACTCTCCGTTCCAGAATTTGATCTTGAAAATTTGAGCCAAACACATTTCTTTAACTATGAAAATTAATAAGAATAAATTCGCAAATAAATTATAGTAACAAATTAACAACAAATACTAACTATGTGGTTTTACATGAATAGACCAAATTGATAAAATATTTACAACGCTAGGCAAATTTAAAATAATTTAGTAATTATAGTCAAATATACGTTATAAAGTAATACTTTTTATACTGAATAATTAATACATAATACAATTTGATGAGTATTATTTATATTGTATATTTGACTATGGATGCTAAATATTTTCAAATTTGCCTAGATCTGTAATTAATTTGTAAAATTTGACTATCCAGTATAAGTTTCCTACTAACTATTAGCTTTATTAATTTAAGAAAAATAAATTATTAACTTTATTATTGTTATAAAGATTAAAAATTGATATTTAAAAGTAAAAGGATAAAAATAAAACAAAATTGATAGTAAATAAATTAAAACGATATTTTAATTATTATTTTTAAGTACATATATTTTAAATACATAATAATTAAAACAATAAGCAAAATTTAATAATTGGCGCGGTTATTGCGCTTACCCTAAAGTAAGCAAACAAAAGAAAAATAAATAAATTAATATTTTGAAGTTATGAATTTTTCTATAAAAAATTGTACTATTTAGACCATTTTAAAAAAATATTTGCACATTTAGATTCATAACTTTTTTTTTTGCAATTTTAGTTTTTTATTTAAAATTTCCGAATTTCCATTTTTTCAAATCTCATTTGTACCCTTTACT
>JBBMEF010000018.1:16065205-16086665 GCA_037832685.1 Sicyos baderoa | reverse complement strand
TAAAACGATGACTCTATCTTTTATGACTGGCGGTCGCCGGTCATAAATGTAAAACGATGACCGCCTACGCCGGTCATCAATCTCATGATTTCTACTAGTGATTCCTCCAGCGGGATTTGAAAGGGTGATTTATTGAATTTTAAACGAATTTAATAAATGGGAAAAAGAAGCTAGGTCATTTGAGATAAGGGTCTCCTTGTTTTTCACTCATTCCAACGCAAAAAGAGTTTTGGACGTCAAGATCTCTCTCGCATTCCGTTCTTCTTCATGCACGAGGTTCGAGGTAAGGGTTCGATCTCCTTTGTCTTCTCTTCTTCGATTTTCGTGATTGTGAGGGTTGTAATCATTGGGTGTTGTTGTTTGCTGCCACCACATCAAAAACCAGCTGCTCTCTTTCGTTCTTCTATGTCAGCAACGGTCCAAGCAGCAGCACGATCGTTTCGCTTCGCCGATCGCCCAAGCCGCCGGAGCGTCCTTCTCCGCATCGCATAGCCTTCGCGATCGCCAGGCCGACCTGCTGCTCCAGCCGCTCCGTTCGATCAGCCTCCGACGCACGCACACGGTCCTGCCGCTTCGCCTCCGCCAGACGCAAGCCGCTACAACCGTCGCACCAGCCCTGTTCGTCCGCTGTCCCTCGCACGCACAGCCGCGAGCCAACATTGTATTAATTCGTTCGAGCCTTCGTTCTTCGCTTGGATTTTGGTAACGATTTAGATGTTGTCCAAGTTCAATTTAGGGGCTTCTGTTATAGGTTTAATTATTAATTAATTTGTATTTGATATTCTTGTTAGGTGTGTTTCACATTTGGTGTTCTGCAGCTTTAGGAGTATTATTATCTCTTGTCTGTTTGTTGTGTTGTCTTCGAATCCAGGTAAGGATCTCTTGTCTGTTTGTTGTGTTGTCTTCGAATCCAGGTAAGGATTTCTTACCAGGGTTGTGTGGACCCTACGGTATTCATTAATAGCTTGCTTGATTTTATGTAATCAAACTCCGTGTTGCTTAGTGGATAGGAATCGTTTGTATATTCTGACTCGCATGTTATTTATCTATTGATCATGTTAGTTTCCTGTAGGATTTTCTCTCTTTGGCTATCTTGTTGTCTTTCTTATTCTAAAGTGCCATGATAGGTTGTTCCTCTGAGTTCTTATCAAATGATTGACCTGCTAGCATGTACCTCGAACTTAGAACTATGCTAAGACCTAGAGCTTTGTTTAAGTGATGAATGTCGAGAGAGAGTGTGTGAAACTTGTAGAGTGTCGGGTTACAGATAACCCATAGCGTTGTTGAGCTACATATAGCTCTTGGCCTTGCTGAGTTATAGATAACTCTTAGGATGTTGAACTACAGATAGTTCATGGCCTTATCGAGTTACAGATAACTCTTGGTGTGCTGAGCTTCAAATAGCTCCTGGCCAGGTTGTTGAGTTACAGATAACTCTTAGATGCCGAGTTACAGATAACTCTTAGTCGTGCAGAGCCACAGATAGCTCGTAGATGTGAGGAGTTTCAGATAACTGATAGTTGTAAGACTCCGAAGGGCAATGTAGTAAGACCACGAGTTGGCATCCTCTTGCTTAGGCTGTTTAGCCAAGATTGTGTTGTAGAACCCCGCTTAGTGCTTGTTGTTTGCATGTATCTTTCAGGCTAGATGATGTGATTGTCGTATTGTACTCCGGATGGGGATTCTTACTAAGTGATTAGTCGTTCACCCTTATTTTTCTGTGGTTTTCCACAAGGTAACTTGGGACCAAGACTGGATGGCTAGTGGAGGCATTTGAAGGATCATGGGGAACTGCTTCTCTGATTTAGATTCTTTATTTCTGTTTTAAACTCTGAGCAAACTTAGGTTGTTATTTTGAGAACTCAGAATGCATGTAGACCGGGCACAGAGCCCTTAGATTGTTTTTCCCTTGAATGAACATCTGATTTCTATTTATGATTTTTATGAAATAAAGACTATTTATTTTAAAGAAAATTCTCTAGCTAGGGATGAATGATTTTAAATGTTTTGGAACAGGTGCTTAGAAACCGGGACAGGTTCTTAACTGTGAAAGTGCATAATTTGTTTTATAAATTTTATTTATGAGAATCTGGATGTCCTTCCTAATTTGTTTTATAGATTTTATTTATGAGAATCTGGATGTCGTTCATAAGTCTTGTTTATTTTAAATTTTAAGTACATGCATTCAATAAAGACCTAGGATTAGGACCATTTTTTGGTCTGGTCTTTACATTGCAATTGCCTACATTGAATCTTTGACAATTATATTGATTCGAATTGAATCAATTTGAGAATCTTTGACAATTATTTTAATTCGACATGAATGAACTTGATCATGAGATTAATTTGTTCCCTATCTATATACAAGACTAGTAGAAAGAACAATAATAGTAGTCCTAACAGGGATATAAAATCTAACCATGACGTGTATTCTTTACTCCGATCACTCACACAACTGGAATGTATTCGACATCAAAGACCAGCAAAAACATATGAAACCAAAACATCTAAGAGAGCATCAAGCTTTAGACTCTAGAAAGCTTGTTTCATCGCATTAGGTAGTTGGTCATCTTCAACAACCCTCTCTTCGAGTGTTCTACAAAATCGCATAATTGACGTGATCTCTACTCAAATGGCTTCAAAAAAGCCATCTACATAAGCCTTCATCGACATCGTTCCACTCATCAAAAACTAGATTCGGATCAAAACGTTTTCAGTAACTTCGATAACCTCCGGTGGTTTCATTTTTATGCCAAGAACAAAACCTTCAACATGTCAACCCCTGAAATGGCTAGAACCATCCCTCGCTAGTCTAGCTTCACAATGAGCACAAAACTTAGGGGGTGACCAAATGACGGATTAATAACCTCCATTGATTGAAAAACATTATCGAAGGAAGCAGAGCTTTCTACCCTAGCTCTGATACCAGTTCTGATAAACAACTTTGCAACGGTAACAAAGGACCAATAGAAAGCAAACACGTATAAACAACTTTGCAACGGTAACAAAGGACCAATAGAAAGCAAACACGTATACATGCTACGACAAAATAAGAAAACGAATAATATAAAGAGGAGATGACGACGTTTAGATACATATGTTTAAGTCGAATACTAAAGATGGGATTTTTTAAGTTAGCTCAAATTATGTGGAAATGAAGTCTGAAAAAGTTTGAAGATCAAGAAATGGTGGGTTTTGAACCGCACAATACTGTGTTGTTAGAAAGAATGCCTTCAAAAAATCAATGGCACAAGTCACCAAAACACAGAACCCCCCCCTATAAAAGAATAATTTCTCAAAAAAAATAACTAAATTTGTATTTCATTGTAATCAGCTTTCGGCAACCAGGTCAGCCCCACTTACGTATTTGGCCATAAATGATATCAAACGGAAAGGAGCCCCAATCAAAGGAGCATCTGAAAGCAGCACGTCCGTCTCATCGCTTTCTGCAACCGCCAATTCTCGGTCCCTGTTCTTATTATCTTCATCTTGGTGCAACGTAATTTGTTGAATTTCTCCAGCTACCATAGGGATTAAAGATGTCCGAGCCAGCAACTCATTCTCCAAGTCCATAATATTACCACCAACGCTATGGTTGTGGATTGGAACAGATTCTAATGAGTCCAAACTTGCACTTGATATGAGGTTATTTTGAATCAAGGGAGGCTCGGGATTGTTGAAAGCTGCCGTATCGGTAGCTTCAACCATTTGGTCATGCTCCATGCCTGAAGTTAGCTCAGTCTTTGTAACCCTTTGAAGCTCGACAAATAATTCATTCACCTAAGAATACCAAGAGAGAGAAAACCTCAAAATAGAGCAATGACAATAATTTCATAGCTTCTGTATATTCTGTAAGAAAGGAATTTGTATCCAGCAACTTTGCATCTATAATGTAGTATTATTATTACCCTTTTCATAACAAGGTATTAAAGTTTCGTCCACTCCATACTCAGGGCAGCCTTGCCCATCCTAAGACCCGGACTCAAGAGACAACAAGAATTTATCATTAAATTCACTTGTGAATTTCGAACTTGAGACACTATGAGAGCAAACCTTAGAGACCCCCAAACCTCTATTAACGAGGTGCCCCTCGGGAATATAACATAATGTAGTAGTCGTAGTAGTATTCTTAGATCTTATCATAAAACATGAATTAGGAATTCAGCACTTAGCCTCTCTTCGGATACACGTAAAACTGTTTCAAACTGAAGTAAAACCGTTTCCGGAATGAAATAAGGCAAGAGGAAGTAACGCAGATATGCACTATGGATATTTATAGAAATGCTATTACCTTCCCAATTAGCTCTGCATTTTCTGTAATCAATTTATCAACCAGAATACGAGCTGCATCCACTTGTGAACTCAACATCTCCTGCTCATCTCGTAAGTATTGACATGAGGAATGCAAGGAGAAAATAATTATTCTTGCACTATAATTCAGAAAAAGAAAAAGATTTTTAAAGGAAACCGAGACCAAGAAGCTGTCATCTACCAAAAGAGAACTGTCTATCCAATGCTCTCCAAAGAGACTTTATTCTCAATGCAAAAATAACCTTGTGAAGTTTGACCATTTAATAAGTGAGAATAAGAAGCGAACCTTTGTAATTCGATCTGAAAAGTGAGTGTTAGTGGAAGAAACTTTCCTCTCGAGGTTCAGAATTTTTGACTGATAATCAGCAACATTTTCGGTAAGTTGTTTGTTTTCTTGCGACAGATCACGTATTTGTTCTTCCAACTCCACAACCTGTCAAGCTTTGTTTTCAATTCCTCATCAGAACAAAAAAGTAGTGCTCAATTCCTCATCAGAACATAAGTAAATAAATGGTCTTGAATGATAAGTTTTGAAGTAAGAACACCGACCCCCTCCCACCCCTAAATCAACATGTTACTAATTCTTCCAATGATCATGGTGATATCACAAGCAAAGTTGGTGGCTGTTTGCACAACTAGAAAGCAACTGAAAGAGATAAAACTTGTGTTTATACAACTGAAAGAGCAGTATACCTGTGCCTGTAACCTAGAAATGTCCTTGTTCGTACCCACTATCGTCTCCCTGCTTGAATTCTGTGAAAGACGGAACCCACCTCAGTAAGAATATATACCCCTTCAATGACCCACAAAATGAGAGTGCATTGTGTATCCAAATAACATATATAATCAAGCTAAATCCTGTACATAATTTTTTTCCACTCCAACTAATAAAGAACTAAAAACCAAATTTGAAAGGCTTGAAATTTAATTACTTCATCAATGAATTTCTAATCTAACATCAATGATTTTGCATATAATAAACCTTTATTTATCAAAAGATTACACGGTCCCTATACATTGAGCATTTAAACACAAATGAACTCGGACGATAGAGAAGAGTTTGCAAATGAAATCACAAGAGTTAGAACGCATGATCCTAGCTCTAGTTCATAGATTATGGTCAAATTAAGAACTCATACTTGAAAAAACAGATCTCCTTCCCTCCTCTAAACCTCTCATAAAAAAATTTGATATGCCAATAACGTACTGCCGGTCACTTGTAGAAGAAACCTATGGAGTAATGATATGGAAGTTCGTGTGTATGAGAAACCGTGGAGGAGTGAGTTATTACTTACATAAACACAACATTAATGAGTGAGTCAGTCAGTCAGTCATTCGTAAACTTGGAGGAGTTACACAACACTAGTATAAACAGCACGGGTCCATGGCTATGGGATGGGATGTAACTTCACCTTTCATCAATGAAATTTTGTTTCTTATCAAAAACAAAAAACAGCATGGCTATGGGATGTGAGGGGGTATGATTTGTAGTAAAAGTAAGGAACATTGTAGTTCTTGAAAATTAGCCATCTTGAATTGGCACAATATCTATCAAAGCATACTAACGAAGTATGTATCTACCTCCACATACCACATGTTTCGTTCGAGAGTGCAAAACATGATTGACACTAAGATGGAAGACACTTGGGTTATCACACCACAAAGTAGGAGGATAAGACAAGGGATACATAAAGTCGGTGAACAGAGTTTTGAGCCAAACAAGATCTACAATAGTATGAGCTAAACTTTGATATTCAGCCTTTGTGCTTGCTTACTTCTTGTACTGAATCAAATTCACACCAAACCATACACAGAAACTTGAGATGGACTTTCTATCATCTGGATTATATGCCAAATCAGCATCAACATATGCTTCTAGTACAAACTCCTTAGGTTATCAAAATATCAAACCATGATCAAGAGTACCATATCTAAAATTCTTTTAACCGCTTGCAGATGTATAAGTTTTAGAGCTTACATAAATGAACACACCTTATTGACACTGTAGGCAACTTAAAGTCTTTTCAAAGCAGTATACTACATTGCTCCAACTGTATTATATAAATGACTAATTGAGTATGAACAAATCTCTCCTTGAAAAGCCGATAGACTGAACACTCACCATAAGTGTAAATAATTATTTATACTTGAGTTTAAGTAAATAATTTTTTTATTAAAAAAAAAAAAAGAAAGCTAACTTAAAATATCTCATGAAAGCTTCTAGTACACTCCACCCCTCACTTTATCTTCTTTGTTTTGTGCCCGCACCAAGAAAGCTCTCGCACATAAAATCTCACCACATCGTGATTTTATAGAATTGACAAAAAACTTGGCATATCCTAAACGTCTACGCATCCTACTTTTTTAGACATTGACATATTATCGTGTTTGTATCCGTGTCTGTACTACATAGGCTTTTATTCTTTTTTATTTTTTGATGTCTGTGACTGTCTGGGCATACTTCATAGGCTTTTAAGACAATAAGAACCAATAATTTTTTTATAAAAAAGGAAAAACATTTCATTGATTGATGAAAAAGTTATAGGGGGGAGAGAATGCATGTCTAATCCTATTACAAAAAGAGCATTCTTCTTGATCGGAGGAGGCTCGTCACAGACAACCGATGAAAGGCTTTGCTTCAAGGGAGGAGAGAAATGTAGCTTGTGGATGTGACCTCAGTAAGGCACCAATTGAGAGGAGGAAGATGAAAGCTGGAAAGACACTTCATGCCGGATTGTTAGACCCAAAATACATAAGACCTATGCTAGAAAAGATAAATCAGTCGTGCAAGAGGAAATATCCCCTCCAATCATTCATACGTACACAAGAAGGGGTAAAAAGGGTAATGCACAGGGTGAAGGGTCAGGTAGTGGACCAGGCAGTTAGTGGTTACGCTGACGTGGCTAGGATATTCGTTGGAGAGGGAGTATTTATAGAATATGTTGCTTGGAGAAGAGGGTGTGGAATCATTTTGGAGGCTCAATAGCAAGAGCAGCAGAAGGAGAGTTACCGGTGCTCTCAGCCTCACCGGGAAGTTATCTTGTTTTTGTGTTCTAGTCTTTTCCGTTTACTTGTTGCTTGTTGTTATCTTTCGTTGGTTGTAATAGCCTGTTCTTGGCTAACTCTTTTGGTTTTGGTTATCAATATTACAAGGATATTTTCGTTCTGCGTGTTTGTGTCGATTATTTGCTATACTAGAAGTGCAGGTGAGCTAGATACCTAACACGGATCAAGTTAGATAGAGATGAGTGGTTGTTGAGCTCGTGATAAAGAAAACCACGATGCATTGTGGTTTGTGGGACGAGATGTTTTCGTGCTTGCTTGTCGGAAGAAGATTGGCCACACTACACAGTGGGTCATGAGGAAGGAGACGTGATGCTATCAAGCTATCTCATCGAAGGAAAATGGCCACGTTGTATCGTGGGTCAAGAGGAGAGGGGGGCGAATGTTGCCAAGCTTGCTCGTCAGAGGAGAAGACCACGCTACACGATGGGTCAAAGAAGGGAGACAAGAAGTTACCAAGCTTGCTCGTTGGAGGAGAAAAAGCCACGTAGCACCGCGAGTCAAGAGGAGAAGGGTCAGGTCCATGTTGCATCGTGGGTCAGAGAGGCGAAGATGAGAAACTATCCTGCTGGCTCATCGGGGAAAGAAGGCTAAGTCCCGCAAAAAAGCAGGTGGAGAAAATGATGTTACGCCTATCGAAGAAAGAAGGTCCTATCCACTTAAGTTTGGTTCCAACAATGGAAAGGAGGATAAGGAAAAACTTGAAAAGTTCAAGTTTCGATGGGAGAGACGAGTTCTGGTGCGAGGCCAACAACAATTAAGGAGCAAAGATTGATGGCAGAGAAGGATGGCTAGAGAGGGAGAGAATGTATAGTATAGAAAGCGGGGAGGTTGAAAGCTAGTCGGAGGCAAGATTAGTCGAAGACTAGGAAGATGGGGCAAGGAAACAAATTGGATGGCAGTCTAGCGAGTAGGGGTGATTTCGGTTCGGTTTTTGTCGATTTTGTACCAATCCGACAACCGAACCGATATCCTCGATTTTTTAAAAATTGATCCGATCCAATGTCCAATAAAGCATAGAATAACAAACCATCAAATATTTATGGAAGATTTAACATCCCTTCCTTAAAATCCCTAAATTTCTTTCTACCCTTTCTCAGTTTCTCTTTATAGAAAAAGCTCCATGGTAGTCATTTTCAGTTGGTCATTTTTGTTTGTACCAATCTTTTTTCATCTTTGTTCTTTAAGATATTCCATCAATCCCCAAAACCCAAATGCTCCTCCATTTCATTTTGAATCTCCACTGTGTTATTCTTTTTGTGTTTTTCTTTCTTTTATGTATGATTCTTGGGTTTCTTCATTTTCCTCTTGAGAAAACTTCAACATCAGACAAATACAAAAAGAAAAAGAAAAAAAAGAAAAAAAAGAAAAAATAAAACCATCCTTTTAACCCCACAATTTCATCAACCCCATCTGAGTTGTATGGTTCCTTAATGAAATGCTCTCGAAAACAAGAGTAGAAAATTCTGGTTGTAAATTCAGCAAATGCAAAAAAGAAAGATCATTCATCAATCACGTTGAAGCTCCAGTCACTGCGAACGACTTCACCTACCCACATTCCCACCGTCATCAAGTGTTAATCATTTTCGACAACATGGGCTGCAAGACGCAGAAAATTGGAAACGGCCGACCACCACAAATCTTTGTCGTCCGATGACCACCTTCAACGCCTGCAATTTCCGCAGTCATTTTTTGTTAGAAAATCGAACGATTTGAAGATTCCATGGTGAATTCGAAGGAATGCGAATAAAAAAAGCCGTGAAGATGGATTTAATTCGTGCAAAGGTTCACTACAAAACCTTGTTGCCAATGAACACCCTCAACGCCTGCAATTTCCACGGTCATTTGTTGCTAGTGAATTGGACGATTCTAAAGTTTCATGGTGAACTCAAGGAGTGGAGATCAAAACGGCCGTGAAGGAGTTAATTTTTGAAAAGAATGCACTTGAATTTGTTCGAACAAAGAAAGTGGATATTTGACCTAATCGTGAGAGAATCTTGGAGAAAATTGGTTTTTTAATTTGGTTCAATCTTGGGTCTGGTTTGGTGATTCACGGTTGGTTTGGTTTAGTGGAGTGGTTCAATACAATTGGGCCTGGAAGACACACTAACAACTGAATTTGAGTTCAATAAAACCCAATTTAGAAATTTTAAAGAAAATGACTGATTTAGGAGTTTGGGCTCAATTAACTCATTTAAAGTGGACTCCAACTTTGTTTATTAAATGGTCCAATGCACCTTCAATCCACATGAACAAACACAGAGGAACACCAATTTGTTGGTTCATGCCTGTGATGGCCTCCGACCATCAACTCCGGTCACCATCCGCCGCCGCCACCAACTCCTGCCACCAGCCGCCGCCACCACCAACTCCAGCCACTGGAAAATTTCTTCGCCAGAAAATTTTTGTTTTGTATTTCAATTTAGTATTGTTTTTGGAATTTAGTTTGTAAACACCTTGAGGACAAGGTGCTTTAAAGGGGAGGGTATTGATAAGGTTTGGGCCTTTTGAAATATTATAAATATCTTAGGGGCATTTATGCAATTAGTTAGATAGTTAGTTAGTCCCTTGGCCTATATAAGATGTACTCTTCTCTTCAATCAATACAACTTGAATATTCTTTTGACTAGAGTCATTGAGAGAGGGGAGCTTGATAGAGCTAGAATCTATCACGTATAGTGGTGCTGCAATCGACTCTCTTAAGTAAGGAGCAGAGAATAAACTTTCTCCAGGTTAGAAGTATTATCATCGCTAAATAAAACTAAAATCATTGGGTCATAGCCTAGTTCAAGATGAACGAAAATTTGTAACACATGGCCAAAATGAGACACAGATTTACTAACCGCCGCTAAGGAATCAACGAGGGATATAATTTTATGAAAATACTCTTAAAGACCAAGATTTCCTTTCTTGATCGAATGTGATTTTGATTTCAGATCAGGGGATTTGGCAACATTCTTCGAAGGAAAGCTGGCAAGGAAATGATTCAATACCTCTTTCGAAGATGTACAATCAAGAAGCTTTGAAACAATCGTTGTTGACAATCAACATGGAACCAAGAAGCCACGCAGTTTTCAAGTTTCCCTTCCGAATCCAATAATCATACATTGGGTTCTTGATTTGTTCGAAAGTCGATTTGTCAGAAGTAGTAACAAATTGCTAGAACATCGAATTCTTCGTCGATAAAAGTTTGTAGTCAATGACCTCGAAATGTTTTTTCTTGTGTGGATCATATTTCAATGGGAACTTGATGAGTTGATCCGTGGTATTTTTTCTTTCTTTCTAACCAAAAAATAGATTTTCGCCCCACTACTCACTCATAGGCACACGGCGCATTCAAAGGTTTGAACCCGAGAAATAATAAAGAATTTTACAATTAAGCTCACTCGTGGGTTTCAAACCTGAGACCTCCAAGGTAGCATACTTTAGAGACCTCAAACCTTAACCAACAAGCCCACCCTCAAAGATTGATTATAACTTGGAATTTAAAGATTAGGAAATTTTCTTCTGGGTGAGACTTGCTACCCAGATTAACAATTTTTGGAATGAAGATTGTAGAGGAGACTAACTCGGACACGCTATCTAGAAGAACCCATCAGAAAATATACCATCATAAAGAAACTATGAATGAAAAATGTATATGACCATTAAAGGAGGATATTCTCATTAAATTACCAAAAAGCAGAATACCACATATATAGAACCATCTAATGGTTAAATTAGACTATGAAAACAGTTTATTGACAACTTACATTGAACTAACTAACGGTTAGTTCTAGCTATTCTTACTGACTTACTAACCTCTCTTGGCGTCCTATACATCAATGAGCTCCCTTAATACCAACTTTAACATAACTGATTATTGGTTTAGGCATTAGTAACCTTCCTTACAGGTTGAAAATTCGCATCTTCACCCTAGTATTTGTAATGTTATTATGTCTAGCATACTTCTATTAACATTAGAATCTACTCCTGCCGTCTATCTTCAATGAGTATATAATCAATAAAATTAAGAACCGTGTTTTTTTTTATAGAAAATGAAGATTTTTCCCACATAACAAGGGTTACAGATGTAAAAGAAGAAAAGGTAGCCTCACAGCATCTCTCTATCAAGCATCAACAATGTATTGATTACCTCATTAAGAATTAATGAAGCTTTATCTCTATCTAGTTGCTCGATTGTGTGCAATAGCCTGGCCTTCATAATAGAAAATGAAGAAATTTAGTGACACACCAATAACTTCTGGCAAATTAATAGAACAAATAATAATTATTAGTGCATATTCCTTACCAATATGGTAAGAACATATCTTATTAATTAACCTTACACACATATATAACATTATTCTTAATTTGGGTTAGGTTGGGTTGTTGAGCTTGAACGAGCCAAAATTTGGTAAACCCGAGAACCGAACCAACCCAACCCAATGATAATTATAACCCAGCCCTTTGGGTTGGGTAGTATGGGTTGTTGGTTGTTTTGCACACCCCTACAATAATTGAGCACGTTCACCCACAAACGAGCTGAAAATTAATAATGATTAAATAGCTTGCAAGAGAAGGAACTATGTGGCATAAAAAAATTACCACTTCTAAATCCAAAGCAGTCTTGCCCTCTTGTAACCTTCTAATTGTATCCACTAGCGTTGCCTGCAGATTGTAAACAATTGAACCACAATCTCTAAAGCAATGGTAATAGATAGAAGGAACCGACAGATGCAAAAACAGAATAATAATATTTTTTTTTTTTTAAAAAAAAAAAAAAAAAAAAAGCACATCTAGACACAAAACACCTTCAGGGTGCCACGTCGTGTCTCAACTTTTTTTTTTATCATTAGAAATCGGAGCTTCAACCCACTATACTCGGGGGCACTCGTGCTGTCCTAAGGCCAGGCCTAAGAGACAACAAAGAATTTTACAATTGAGCTCATTCGTTGGTTTCAAACATTGGACCTCCATGGACAACTTTTTCTTTTATTAGTTAACGAAATATGCAGTGTTCTCTAAAAGCATACCTGTCTTCTAAAAATCTCTAACAAAGCCCCGTTTCTTTTAATTTTCTCTATATTATTTTGAATACTACAGTTTTCCATATAAAATAATCTTATTTTCATTAATCTTATTTTCATTTTCATATTGCGCACTTGACAATAACAAAAAAACCTTTCTTCTTCTTTTTGCACATTGCACTTGAGCCTAAGGAAGTTATTGTACTTCAATGTGCCTCTATCTAGAAAGTTAAATACGTCCCACTTTAAGCGATTAGATTGGTGAATAGTAAGTGATAATAACGGAGGGAGGGGGGCACCTCTTTTTGAAGCCTAGATTGTTTTTCACCCTTGAATTCTCCGAGCTTCAACTCTAGATCAGCCTGCAAGAAATAATTATTTGAAAAAACACACACAATTCTAAGAGTAAAGCCAAAAACAAGCACTTATATCAATTATTTTAGGCCTCGTTTGAAAACCATTTTGTTTTTAATTTTTAGTTTTTGAAATTTAAGCCTATAACAACTAACTTACTATAGGCTTTTTCTTACTTGGATATCTATATCTTACCTATATTTTAAGAAACCAAACCGAAATTTGGGAACAAAAAAAAGTAGCTTCTAAAAGTGTTTTTGTTTTTGAAATTTGGTTAGCATTCTCCTACTTTCTCAAGAAAAGATGGATACATATTGTAGGAAAGATGGAGCACATAGTAGGAAACTTGAGTATAAATAAGCTTAAATTTCAAAAACCAAAAACAAAAAACCAAATAATTATCAAAGGGGGCCTTAATGTCTGCAAAAATAGATTACCATTTTTTGTATATATACGTTGTTTTCCTCATGTAAGTGCTTAATTGTATCCTCCAGCTTCGCCTGCAGATACATAGCAAATGCATTAGTAGGGGAAAGCAAGCACCATATTGTCATCGGAGGAATTCGTGCAACCATGACATCACCTTGTCATGTGCAAGCAATAAGCTTTCCTTCCTCAAATGTTCGATTGTCTCTTCTAAGACGGCCTACAAAACCATGATAAGTGTGGTTATAATATAGATAGTAATTTAGATAAAAATGGATTTTTCATTTTATTCATGTTGAACAATGGGGACCATGGGCAAAACATAGTGAAGGGCATCAACTTTTTCGGGTTGCTTTCCGGTCTATAGTAAGAGGGTATACATGAGATTCAAAGTTAGAGCTGATTCATGTTTATAAAATAAGATAAATTAAATTTAAGCCTACAACAACTACTTTACCATATGCTTTTTGTTACTTAAATATCTACCTTTTACCTATTTTTTGTAGAAACCAAACCAAAATTTGGAAATGGAAATAAAAAAAAGTAACTTTCAAGAGTTTGTTTTTGTTTTTGAAAGTGGGTTAGGATCCACCTACTTTCTTTTAGGAATGATAAATACACTATAGGAGAGGTGGAAGACGTGGTAGGATATTTGATTGAAAATAAGTTTAAATTTGAAAAACAAAAAACAAATGGTTATCAAACGGGTCCTTAGATAGACAATGAATAATTACTGAATTGAGAGACAAACATACATCTTTTGCTCCAGTGCTATGCTGATGCGAAAGATGTAGTGTATCAGGAATCGGATTCTGATGATTCTCATCCACAGAAGTGGATTCTGATACAATTGCTTCATCTTCGGAGGCTCGAATCTGCTTGCTTTTCTTTTTCTTGTTCTTCCTCTTCTTCTTTTCATTTTCCATTCTCTGTTTAAGTCAAAATCCGGCGGATGAAAGAGATCTGAGATCCAGAAAGATTCTTAACTTCACCTGAGAACAAAAAGGCAATCCAAATCACCGACATTGTTACAAACAAGACCTGGTACGAGAATCGATCTGTAAGAACGAAACGAGTAATCAAATTCAGACAAGGCGAGTCCGAACCCTAGCCGGCAGCAGCTCGATGATCAAAATGTAAGAAAAAGTGAGCGATCTGGAAATGCGAACAAAATCTGAGAGATGAAAACAAACGAACAGAGCAGAAGAGAAGAGAATCACCGGAGACAAAGAAAGGGAAGAAGACAACGCCACGGCCGAGGAGTATCTGCCGGGTTATTACACGTTCGAGCGACACGTTTTATATGATTCTAAAGAAATTCCCAATAAATTAGGCCATTTCATCATCTTTTTAACTCTTTTATTTTTTTTAATTTATAAAGATAAGTCTACATCAAGCAGTATCTTCCATAAGGGTGTGTCACGGGTTTATTCTTTGAGGAAAATTCAGTTCAATCTGACGAATTCAATCTTGAAAATCGATATTTAGCTTTGTTTGTTGGTCTTCCTCCTCCAATTTGTACCAAAAAAAAACAAGTGAATTAATATTCTCGATTTTTAACAATTAAGTCTGAATCGATGTCCATAAAACACAAAACCATGCTATTTTTTTTCATTTGGTTTGGTTTGATCGGTTTTAAAATTATTTTAAAAAAATTAAACAAAAACAATTAATGAACCCATTTTCCCTTTTCACTTTTGGAAAAGAAATAATTACATTATAAATATGACAAGTAATATGAAAAAAAAGTAAAATTGAGAAAAGTTACTTTGGGACATCTTCTAAATAATATAAGGAAGATGATTTTTTAGAATTTATTGACATTTTATACATTTCGTGTTAAATTCCAGGCCAACTCTACGCAATTCAGAAGCCAAAAATCAAAGCCCAACTCCTCTCTATTGCTTCTAGAAAGATGATGTTGGCCTTGGCGAAGCGGTCGTGAGGCACGAGCTCTAATCCAGCGAGCAAGTCAGCCAAACAAAAACGCAAAACGGGTGGCACAACAGCGCCCAACCTCCTCTCGGGACTCGAGAAAAGGTTTTCGAAAAAGGGAGAAAGAAGGTTTGAGAAATGTTTTTGTCTTTCGAAAGGTTATACCTCAATGCAACAAGAACCACTTCAACTACAGTGCAGCACAAATATAACTTTGTAGGAAGGAAGCTTCAAGAAGTCATACCCACCTATAGTACATTCTAGGGCCTTTTGATATGTTAGGCTTGCATATCAAAATGGGGAGGAGACATATTCACCGAAAAATGAAAGCAATTAATAAAAACATGCAATCAAATTCTAGCCTATGAAAATGGAAATAATGACAACATGAAAAATGAAATCTAGCCTATGAAAGCATGGTAAAAGGGTTCGGAACGGGCACGCGGCCATGGGCAACATGCTCTGTACAAGCGTCACTATGACATCCTCCCCCACTTAAAGCATTGACGTCTTTGTCAATTGATGTTTCTTGACTTGATTCATCCGTAGGGAGGTTCTTCCACTTGACTAGGAATTCGTGAATAGTTCGTACGGGTCTTCCAACTTTTCTTGTGCGTTCGTCGATGATTTCCTCGACTTCTTTGTCTTCTTTTTGCTTGAGATCGATGCCTGGTCTAACTGATGTGTTGCGTTGATCATCTTCATGGTCAGGATGACAACTCCAAAGGACCGCTTAACAAACCAGGTCACAACCCCTGGTGACGACAACTCCAAAGGACCGCTTGAGGAACTTCAGATTCAACTATCTGGCCTTGGCACCTCGAAAACAAACTTGCTTAAGATCCACTGTTGAATCTCAACTTGACGCTCAACGAACAACTTTCAACCAGCCTCTCAAAGGCAACCACTTTTCTCAACTATAGGAGTACGTTGTGAATGAACTTCACCTCCACTGGATGACTAGGCGCTTCACTGACGGTTCACGATCCGCTGGGTGACTAAACGTTGCACTCCCTCTACAAGGGTGCTAACCGAACTGTCTGTAAACAGCAGCAAACTTGCAAGTGGTCTCTAGTGTCTCAGCACCCTTCCAAAAGCTGCTAACCCGTAGCCATGCTCCGGGAACTCGCCAAACGGCCTTGGTTCGAACTAACTGGAACCTTTCTTGGTTAGTCCTCTTTGGACTAACACCACAAGCAAACTCAACAGGCATGTATATACTAGATGTAAAACAGTACTGTAACTACCCTTTAAAAAAAATAACTTGCGACGTACCAGATGGCTGCAGAGTGCTGATGATCATGGGAAAACGACCTACAACTGTAAGTCGGTCTACAGAATCTATGACTCTGCGCTCTGATACCAACTGTAAAGACCTGACCGAAAAGTGGTCCTAAACTATGACTTTAACCAGCACGCATGGCTTAAAGCATTCAATGCGAACTAATTAAAACACAACGTAAACTTTTATGAAACCAAAGTCATTCTTCAAACTTGTTTAATAAGAACCTATTCTCAAAACATTTAAAAAGCAAAGTCTTTGATCAGAGA
This sequence comes from Sicyos baderoa, assembly GCA_037832685.1. Lineage (NCBI taxonomy): Eukaryota > Viridiplantae > Streptophyta > Magnoliopsida > Cucurbitales > Cucurbitaceae > Sicyos > Sicyos baderoa. Next base: position 16,070,016 of record JBBMEF010000018.1, on the reverse strand, counting down.
ATAATTTTATTTCTTTTTAAAGGCAAAAGCATCTTGATATACAGAAACCAGTTCAACATTCAAACATAAGCCTAAGGGCTATGTGCCCATCTACATGCTGAATAAATAAATAACGACAACAGGATAAGACACAAATGAGTGTCCACAGCGGCTCCCATGATCAGCAACCTCCTCTAGCCATCTTAGTGCAGTCCCAGTTACCTGGTGGAAAACCACAGAATAAGGGTGAGCAAACAAGTTTACTCAGTAAGAATCCCCAACCGGGGTACAGTATGATAAATACATTATCTAGCCAGAAGATACATGCAAATAAACATTAAGCGGGGCTAACTAACAATCTAGGCTAAACAGCCTAAGCGAAGAGGATTGCCAACTCATGGCCTTACTATGTTGCCCAACAGGGTCTTACACCTATGAGATATCTGTATCTCAGCAGATCTATGAGGTATTTGTACCTCGGCACAACTATGAGGTATCTCTACCCTAGCACAACTAGGAGATATATGTATCTCAACATACAGGAGTTATCTGAACCCCTAGTGGCCACGAACTATCTGTAGCTCAACATAAAAGAAGTTATCTATAACTCAACACACTGGCGAGGAGCTATCTATAGCTCAACATCCTAAGAGTTATATGTAACTCAACACACAGGCCAGGAGCTATATGTAGCTCAACACAATGAGTTATCTGTAACCCGGCATAGCTAGGAGCTATTTGTAGCTCAACACAATGAGTTATCTGTAACCCAGCATACAACATGTTCCAAACACTCCCCCTCAGCATACATCACTTAAACAGAGCTCTAAGCCTAAATGGGGTTCTAAGTTCAGGCTCATGCTAACAGATCATTTAACGGATAAGGGATTCAGAATAGTAAGCCTAGCATGGCACCACAGCAAAACAAGCAAATAAGACAAGCTAACAGGAAACTAACATGCTCAACAGAACAAACACACATGCTAGTCAGAAAATCCACGAAAACCTATCCACTAAGCATCACAAGAGGAATACAAGTATCAACATGCTATTTATAGATATCGCAGGGGTCCACACAACCCTGGTAAGAGATCCTTACCTTGTTTGGCAGACAAACAAACAACGAGAAACTAAGCTCTTAGAGCTGCAGATCACCAACAAGAATAATTACCTAGCAAATAAACAATAAAAATAGTAATTAAATATCTAATCTGGCTAATGGCCAAGAAGGGTACGGGCAGAACGTGCGTTACCCAATGATCGAGGACGCACGGGGCAAGGCAAGGCTGCTGAGGCTGCTGGATTCGTTGGGGCGAACTCGACAACACTGAGTGCGTTCGCTGGAGCGAACTCGAACAGCTTCTCGGCGCTAGGGTGCTGCGGTTGCTGCAGAAAGACCGAATGTGAGCGTTCGTTGGGGCGAAGGCATGAGCGCAGAACTCAATTGCTGGCCAAGGCGAGGGTGACGCAAGTGCGGGCGGCAGGGACGGACGATGCTGACGTTCGGCTGCTCGCGGTCGGCTGTGCACTTCACTAGGGCAAGACGTAGGCGAGCTAGGCGTGCGACGCGTCCGGGCACTGTGATGGCTACGGCTGGCTAGGAGACTTCGCTCGAGCAAAACAAAGGCTCGCTGGGGCGAACGTTGCGACTTGCGATCTAGAAAACCCGGCTGCTCGGCTCAGAAATCAATGTTGTTCGGTCCTATGACGGCTCGGGACTGTAGAAACAAAATGAAGGAGACGCAAGATCGAAACCCCAACGGTTTAAACCACAAAACCTATAACAACGAGGGAGATGAATGAGAGATCGAAGCTACCTTGAATTCCTCGAAAAATGTGCAACGAACAGCAGCTGGAAAGAGGGTTTGTCACAGGTAGAAACTAAAACGAATTCACAAACCCACAAGGAAACCAAGCACGAATCACCCATCGATTACCAACAACCAATCTCGAATCAAGAAGAAGAAGGAACATAGCGATCTTACCATGGAGACGTGCGAAGGAGAAGCTCTTGAGGGAGAATGACGACCACAACTCTTGTGTTGGAAAGCATGAGCAAGCCCCTTGGTCCAAATGACCTAATTCCAATTTAACTTAATTAAATCCATTTAAATCTAAAAATCCCTCCTTCAAGACCTAGCGACGACACTTTAATTTTACTTATTTTCTTTTACAAATCAACCACTCCAAGCCTTGGGCATCTTGGCTTCGAGCCCCAACAAAGACATTAATAAAATCCTATTTTCCACCTAATAAATCCACCAAGCTTCAAATCCCACTAAAGTCACATTTTACATTCTTTTATTCTTTATTTTATAAACCGGGCTCCACAACTCGTAATCCAACCAAGATTGAATCCTACTAAGAACGTTAACATCTAATTAATTCTCAAGGAAACCGAACTCCATCCAAGGACCATTTAACGGGAATAACGGCCAAACCATCCTAAAGAGACGTTGTGACGTGCATAGACGAAGTGTCGTAAATACTCTTCGAGTAAATAGTTAAATCTTTCCGTCTGTCCATCACTCTAAGGAATGGTAACCTGATGAAATATTCAAACTAGTTCCCAATATGGCGAATAACTCTATCCAAAAGGTACCGATGAATCGACGTTCTCTATCACTAACGACACTTGAAGGGATGCCCCACAATTTCACTACATGCTTGAAGAATATTTGGGTTGTCAACTCGACAAAACATAAATTGGGTATTGAAACAAAAGTGACATACTTAGAGAATCAATCAATGACGACCAAGATGGCTTCCTAGTAACCTACCTTCGGGAGGTGTGTGATAAAATCAAGCAACACCCTTTCCCAAGGTCTCGTGGGGACCATCAATGGTTCGAGGAGACCCAACACCTTTTTCTTCTCAGTTTTGTCTTATTGGCAGATGAGACAAGTCTTAGTATACTACATGACATCATCCCGCATCTTCGGCCAAAAGCATCCCTTTTTTAGTAGAACATAGGTTCCCTGCCACCCTGCCCATAAGGTATCGTGGCATTCGTATAATAGTTTATTCCTTAGGCCGCCTGCTCTCAGGACGTACAACCGGTTTCCTTTTGTCACAAGTAAGTCATCTTTGACCCAAAGTCGTTTGGTCTTTCCTGCTTTGACTAATTCTACCACACCTTTGGATGAGGGATCTTTTTGTAGTGTTCCTTAATGATGTCACGTAATGTAACAGCCCGAGAATTTAAATCGTCATTTGTGGATCTTTGTGAGTTAATTGGAAGAATTGCATTGTTTGATTTAATTAAAAAAAAATTGGATTTAATTAAGTGTCTCTAGTGGGACTTGAACCTTGGTCTTGGGAGAGGCCAAATGTTAGGAAGCTAAGGAAAATAAAAGATTAAAAAAGTGTCTTAGTTGGGATTTGAACCAAGGCCCTTGAGGTGGATTTAATTGGATTTGTTTTAATTAAATTAAATAATTAAAAGAGATTATAAGTTGGAGACTAGGGTTTTCATTTGCACAAATACCAAGGAGAGAAAGACCTAGAGCTGCCGCCACCGAAGCTTTCCCCTAGCCGCCGCAAGACCAGTCCCTCGCCGTCGTCTGCATTGCCGCTGCGTCATGGTCTGTGCGTCCGAGGTTTCTGTTTGGTGCTAAGGAGGGTTTGTCGTTGTTGTTTAGCTGCTGCCGAGAACGTCTGCGTTTCCGTCAAGTCGCCGCTGCCATTCGTCCGTTGCTCGCTCCTTCATTAACCAGAGGTAAGGTTTCGTTTCAACGTCAGTTTCTGTTTCTCCTCTTCGTTTCCGAAAGATTGTTGAGGTTTCGTTGGCCGATTATGGGTAGGTTGTTGAGGATCTGTTCGCTGCTGTCTTCACATTCATCTCGGTTTGGTTCAGCCATCACTCGCCGAGATCTCCCAAGGTACAGTTGGTCCGTTTGTTCTATTTTCGCCACTGTGGTTTCGTTTAGCATTCCGATCTAGTTCTGAGCTTAGTTTTCCGTTGGGTTGTACATTCCTTGCAAGTTGCAGTGTCTGTCCAGTTCGTCCCGTTCGCCTTCGTCGACAGTTTGCTGAAGCCAGACGCACCGTGGTAAGGAATGAGGAAGCGATTCGCGAACAGCGAACAGGGACGGCAACGAACGGGCCGAGAAACGTCTGGCTGGAGCAAACGAACAGCAAAGGCGAACCACCAGAATCGACGGCTACTGCAACTCGATGAACCGACGACAAAAGACTTAGCACAGAACTCCACTAAACCGCTAGAGCGAACGCGAACGAAACGAAACGAAATGACTGTACCTTATGAAGAACTCGACAAGTGAAGGCTGAACAGATCCGAGACGATCGTGACGAAGCAGCAGACGAACACCTCAAGCAACTGGCGACGAAACAACTGAAAACCCTCTCGGCAAAAGCTATGCATACAACAACAGAATAATCAAACAACAGCCCCTCTGACGAACGGACCATGATGAAAACACGCAACAAGGGAACGAAGAACTTACCCAACTGCAGACGAAGAACACGAGGCAACACGGCGTCGACAGCAGCAATCTGTTGACGACGAACTCTCAGCGCAAACCCACGGCGGCGATGAGACAAGAACTTCTTTGGGGGACGGGAAGCTTACCAGACGACCACAACGAACAAGAGGCAGCAGTTGGACGAAGAAGAAGACGACGGCGGCGCCCTCTCGGTTGGCTTACGGCGGCGGTGATAAAGAGAGAGCTTAGGGTTTTAGTTCTTGGGATTTGTGCCAAATCAAAACCCTAGCTTCCCTTTTTAACCAACAAATAAAATCCAATTTAAATAAATAAAAACCTCTTTTAATCCAAATAAGCTCTTAATAAAATCCTCCTCATGGGCCTAGG
>JBBMEF010000018.1:16042953-16065105 GCA_037832685.1 Sicyos baderoa | reverse complement strand
CCTCCTTTAGTTACTTTTGCACAAAACAAGCATACAAATGTGTTTACATCTTCAGGTTTCTCTAACCGAGCATATTTTCATGCTGGATCTTTTCTTGAAGGGTGTTCTTCATTTTCTTGACTTGTCATCTTCGAATAAATGTATACTTTAAAAAAGAAACATAAAACCAACACATTATATATGAAGTATTTTTCAACTTCATGTTCAAGCATTCAAAACAAAAGTAAAGTAAATGAGTCAATACTCAAAACTAAAGGAACAATGCGAAATCTGAAATTTTCAAAAGATAAATGCTAAAACAACATTAACACATATCTAAAATGAAATAGAAAAAAAAAATAAGTACAGAGAAATAAAAGACAAAAGAGAAGATGACAAAACAAAGCAAAAGTTGGTTCATTAAATATAAAATCAACTTGCAAAGGAATACACAAAACATAGAAGATAGATGACAACACAAAGCCACATATGGGTCTATTTATTTGAAATAAAACACAAAACAAAGGTTATTTAATCATTCAAACATAACAGCATCACAGAGGATGAAATCGTTGGTTTAATAATGTATTAAAAAAAATTAGGAAGAAGAGAAAGAAGACTCACCAGCCGCCGGTGAGTCTTCGAAAATAGTCGCCCCGGTGAGTCACAGACGATCGGAGAAGAAGGTTGGGAGGGAGAGTCGGAGACGAGCGAGGGTTTCTGAGAAGATTGGGCGGGAGACGATTGAGGGATTTTTCGTCTGGGGAGAAGGGTTTTGTTACGTGTTTAAAAAAAAAAAAAAAAAAATCAAAATGACGTCGTTTTGATAGAATAATTTTTTAAAAAAAAAGGCGCCCTAGGCGCGCGCCTTGCGAGCATCGCCGCCTTGCTGAAGGGCGCGATAAGGCACGCGCCTAATGTTGTGCGCTGCGCCTGTGCAAGGCGGGGCGCAGGAGTTGCGCCCCGCGACTTTTTGCGCCTTTTAAAACACTGTCGGCACCAGAATGGAGACGGGGAGTTGTCTACAAATTAATGTCACGGGTAAATCTTGAACTTGCTCCCTTCAGGGGGGGTTGCCTAAGTCTTTGACCATTGCGCCACCCCTTGGGACTACCCCGGTCATTTTGGTTCAGGGGAGTTAGCGGTTTTATCTTATGTAGTTATAGGGGTTTTTTAAAGGACTTTTGTTTAGGTTTACTTATACTTGGGTTGTTGCTGGTATATGTGCATGTGTTATTCAAATTACCAATACCTCGTATAAATGCTCAAATGGGGCACCTAAACTCATCGAGATTCTTTTAAACCGTTTGGCTCATTGATAAGCCAGCCAGCGCTGAAACTTGAGATATGAGTTTTAAATTTGATATTGATGATGTTGTTTTCTGGAAGGGAATGTATGTAATTTATTTCAGTATGTCCAAGTATTCTTTCTTTTAGTTCAATATTTACTACCTCTGCATTCCTGTCTTGGTCTTATTTAATATTTTTGTTCATTATTGAGGAATATGTTGGCCTTTGCTTTAGACTGCTACTTCACCGTGAAGGCGTGGAATGCTCAAAATGGTGGAGCTGCAGCAATTCTTGTTGCAGATGATAAACTCGAAACATTAATCACCATGGACTCTCCAGAAGAAGAGAAGAAGTCAGATTTCAATTATCTAAAAGACATTACTATACCTTCTGCCCTTATTAGCAAAAGTTTGGGGGATGCCATTAAAAAAGCTCTATCGAATGGAGACATGGTTAATATAAATCTTGATTGGACAGAAGCTCTTCCACATCCTGATGATCGTGTTGAGTATGAATTTTGGACAAATAGCAATGATGAATGTGGACCAAAGTGTGATAGTCAGATTGAGTTTGTGAAAAAATTCAAAGGAGCTGCTCAGACCCTTGAGCAGAAAGGGTACACTCAATTTACTCCCCATTATACAACTTGGTTTTGCCCAGATGCTTTTACTTTGAGTAAACAATGCAAAACTCAATGCATCAATCATGGGAGATACTGTGCACCGGACCCTGAACAGGATTTCACTAAAGGATATGATGGAAAGGATGTAGTTGTTCAAAATCTACGCCAAATTTGTTTCTTTAAAGTTGCTAATGAATCTGGAAAACCTTGGCTTTGGTGGGACTATGTCACTGACTTTTCAATCCGTTGTCCTATGAAAGAAAACAAGTACAATGAAGAATGTGCCAATGAAGTTATTAAATCCTTTGGTAGGTTCATTGTTGAATTGAATATTTGTTTTGATTTCATTAAATTTTTTTACTCAATTGGATCTACCAAAATCTTTCTACTCTTCATTCCTTTGATCTATTTTAAAAACTAGGTTGTTGTGTTTGGTTCATGTTACCACACCTGGACCAATCTCTAACGTTCTTACTTTGGTTGACTTGGCTATAAAGGAATCGAGCTTAACAAGATTAAAGACTGTATTGGAGATCCAGGGGCAGATGCAGAAAACCCAATTCTTAAAGCTGAACAGGATGCACAGGTGGAGTTTCAAATCAATGGCCTTTCCCCTTGCATTTTTTTTCCTTGGTATTTTTTCCCTAGACTCTGGCGTTACACTTTTAACTGTTTTGCCCTCAGATTGGTAAGGGCTCCCGTGGAGATGTTACCATATTGCCGACTCTGGTTATAAATAACAGGCAGTATAGAGGTTTGAATGAATTTGGTCCTGTTGTCTTTTTGGAAATTTGACTAAATGTTTCTGCAATGTATATTTTTATTCATCTTGTTTACTTGATTTAGGCAAGCTGGACAAAGGAGCAGTTTTGAAGGGCATTTGTTCTGGATTCAAGGAGACGACAGAGCCTGCAATTTGTTTAACTGAAGGTCACCCCTGGCCCTATACACCAATCCCCTCCCCCCACCCCCAACCCACCAACAAAATAAAACATTCAACATTTCTCCCTAGTTTCCTAGTACTTTCAAGTAATGTTTTGTGGATTTTCATGTTGCTCAAATTGTGGAGCTGTCATTATACCAACCCTGAAGACAACTTAATTCATTGTCAAAACCATGAAGTCATGGTGATGGCTGTTAGTTCCTGACTTATCTTTTATTTGCAGACGTGGAAACAAATGAGTGTTTGACTAATAATGGTGGTTGCTGGCATGATAAGGATGCAAATGTTTCTGCGTGCAGGGTATTGCATTTTCTAAAAATCTATTTGTATTGATTTTGTGGCAACTTTCTTTGTGTACTTGTATATAATTAAAGAATTATATCTAATGCCCCTGCAATTTAGGATACATTTCGCGGAAGAGTTTGTGAATGTCCTACTGTTCGAGGTGTTAAGTTTGTTGGTGATGGCTACACTCGTTGTGAAGGTAAGTTTTCTTGAAACTATGCAAGTCAAAAAGAAGATGGTACGGTCTAAATGATTAAAGCTCTCTTGCTTCATCAATTTATTATAACTAGCAATTGATAATTACAACTTTATAATACTCCGGTATGATTATGGATTCTGTTTGCAGTCAATAGTTTAATAAAATTCTTTGGATTGAAGGGTTTGTGAGAAAATTCTTGGGATCGTAGTATTAACTCCTAAAACTTCATTTGTTTGCCCAAATGGAAAATTAGAAAAAACCATCATATATACCTTTTTCGGATATTTTCTTTCCTTAATTAATTACCTAAGTGTCTGCCCGCATAATTTTGACAGCTTCAGGAGCATTACGCTGTGAAATAAATAATGGAGGTTGTTGGAAGGGCACTCAAAATGGCAAAGCTTACTCTGCATGTTCTGTAAGTTTACTAGTCTTGCGTACCAGTACCACAATGATGCTCAACATTTTCCTGAACTAGAATGAAACGGACTAACCATAAATACTTTTTTCTTTTTTGAAAAATTGGTCAGGAGGGTCATACCAAAGGCTGTGAGTGTCCTCCGGGATTTAAAGGCGACGGAGTCCACAAATGTGAAGGTACTCGATGTTGTTTTATATATCCACGACCTACGGCCATTTATTAATCATTTTTAAAGTATGTGGAATGGTTCAGCATATGTTCAACTTGCATTGTGTTAGCCTCTTTGAATTCTCAAAGATAAGGAAAGGCAATCAATATTTGAGTTGGATATATATGTGGTTCTCCACTCTCTTAGATTTTTTCAACACGATCAATGTGAAATTTGTTAATCGTGTTTCAACATACTAGCCTAACTAGTATTGTATCTATTTTCAATAGTATGTCCATGGAGCATGAACCAAAATATGATAGAATGCTTATAGGTCACATGTTTTTTTATTGTTTTATTTGCTTGCCAGATGTGGATGAGTGCAAGGAGAAGCTAGCATGCCAATGCCCAGAGTGCAAATGTAAGAATACATGGGGCAGCTATGAGTGCAGTTGCAGAAATGGCTTACTCTATATGCATGAACATGATACATGTATAGGTATTATTGAAATACCTTTTACTATGGTCATCACTCAAGGATTTATATCTGGTTTTGCCTTAAAAACTAAACACGAAGTAAATATATATTTTGATGGTCCGAGTTTTTCCTGACGTAGAACATTAGACTCTAGATCCAAGTAGGATGTAGAATTTTCTGATATCTGTGATCTGGTGCTATCAGTTGCTCTATTTATACATTTAATGAATAATTTCATTTAAATCTGCATGGAAAAAATCACTAGGTAAGATGGAGAGCACCGTGACAAGCTGGAGCGTTGTTAAGATTATTATCATTGTGATGGCCATCACTGGGATCGCGGGATACGCAATTTACAAATACAGAATCCGGGTACTGTTATTTGATTATTTTTCCAGGATGCTTATATGTTATATATATTCATTCGCAATTGTTGATGCGAAATCTTAAACTTGGTTGACATTGTTATATTTTCATATAAAAAATGCAGAGGTATATGGATTCGGAGATACGTGCTATCATGGCTCAATATATGCCCTTGGACAGTCAAGGAGAAACTCCAAATCACGTTGCCCGTGGGGGGCTTATGATGATATAGTGACTTCATTTGGAAGATTCAGCTTTTGGACATTTGGAGAGCTGACTTCTCTACATGAAACGTGTGAGAAGGTCGGTTAGTTGTAAATTATATGTAGCTAAGGGTTTATAGTATATAGTTTATGTTTTTTATATATATAGTTTATAGTAAAGTTTATGACATGTTGCCATATGGGAATATTGGGGGATCTTGATTGTGTCATTTTTCTTCAATCCCACGTCTGAAAACACCAGTGTTCAGGAAAAACATGAGCCTTGAAAATGAATGTACATTTATTTATGCTTCAGTTTTGAGCGTCCAGTGAGATCCTCTTTCTCTTAATAAGGACATGTGCTGCATGCCAAATCCAACAGATTGCTTGTTTTTTTCTTTTTAATTCAACCATACATTGTAACGAGGTTCAAACTCGTAACGGTTATATATTATGTCGGTTGAGTTCAATTTTAGTTGGTTCCATTGCTTGGTATGCCGAGCAATCACTTTGTTTGGCTGGTTGCTGGTATATTTTTGTAAAAATTGCACCAACCATCATATTATTATAATAATTATAGCCTAACGAGTTAAAAGTTGAGATGTTAAAAGAATAGCCAACTTCAAAACAATTAGCAAAGAATTCAAAACATTAAAAATTAAAAGTAATTAATTTGCCAATTACTATAATACCCACATTTTAATTAATGTAGTCAAATTTGGCAAAAACAAAATAAGAAATGGCTAATTGATTCGGGTGATTTCTTCCTCTAAATTCTCAACCATTTTTTAATTCTTCCACAATCTAAATTATCCAGTCTCTCACACTTCGTTCATCCATATTCTAATTTAGCAACCGTATCTTCCTACCCTCATTTTTTCTCCCCCAATTTTCGACTTTTCCATTCAACAATAGACAAAATCTTAAATGTTATTAATCTGGATTCATTATCGGCAATCTTGTTAGGTGAAAGTGAAACAATAGAACGATGGAGTAGCAATATAATACCCTATATTCCAGGTAGCTTATATAACATTTATAATTATATTATATTGCTACTACATAATACCCTATTGCAACCAACTATATAAATATTATATAACATATAATACAATAATCTTCAGGTTCATTTGCATGATATAACATATTAAATATGTATTATATAATCATCATTTTACTAACTACTTGTATTTTTAATATATCAAAGAATACCATAGTACCTAAAGTCAGACTTCGACAAGAAATGCATTATAAGGCTATTGTAAAACACAATACTATAAAACACTACTCAACACGGAGGTAAATTGTAATATATGATATATTCTAAAAAAATAATTATAAATATATTCAAATTTAAAAATATTTGCATCCATAATCATAAATATGATTTAATACGGTATTATATATATATATATATTTTTTGAATACTAATACGGTATTATTAATACTCATTAATATAATATTATTTATTATTAATAGAATATTTTGTATTATTAATACATCAATTATGTATTATTAATATAGTATTATTTGTACCAATACAATATTATGTATTATTAATACCTATGACACGATATTTAATACCCCACTTAGTATATATTGTATTATTTTGATATGACATTGATGGGTAATACCCATTTAGGTACTCTTTTTTTTTCTTATTATTGTTAGAATTTATTTTAAATGACACATTTATTTAGTATTTTATGATCATAAGATAATAAATAATTTCATCCATACATATATTTGACTATAGCAATAAAATCAATGCTCATAAGATAATACAGTATTATTAAAAGAATATGGATATTGAAATGGCATTGCATTAATATTTAAAACCAAGGTCGGTGGCATAGTTGGTTATGGTGTTAATGCATTTTAACTTCACGGCTGCGAGTTCAAGGTTATAAATTGGTATTTGGCTCTCATATAACATTAAGCATTACAAAACTAGTGTATTATTGAATTCGTACAAGACCTTCTATTACAACGTCCTAATCGTCCACAGCGTTCACATTTTACTACTTCCAACCTGATTAATTATCACAAGTGAACACAATCAATCCAACTATCAATTGAATGCAAAACATGAAATAAAACAAAGGTTATTTATGAATAAAATATAAAAAATGGTGGTTTAACTTAAAGACGACCATAGCTGATGTACGGGAGAGTAAGAAGGGTCTGACACTTATAATGCAAAAAATAAAAAGTTTTGATTGACTGTGTTTGTAGGAATATTTAGTGGGATATGTTATAGACATGGAGTAAGTTACGGAGAAGAAGGGAAATGAAAAGATTAATTATTTATATATTTTTATTAAATTAAAATATATGAATTTTTTTTACCAAAAAATAAGAAAAGTTGTTTCAATATGGAATAAATTGAAAAGAAAAATTACAAATATAAAAAATGAAAGATAAGAGACTGGGGAGGGCAAAATGGAACATTTAAATGATTTTTGTTTAATAATTAAAAATAGTAAATTAATATTGTAATAAGTTTCAAATTTGGCTAGATTTGACAATATGTTTCCAAAAGTAAATATCTAATACAAATACTCTTAAAAGTTTAGGTGCGAATAATCTTTTTTTTTTTTTTTTTAATTTCAATTTTATTTTTTTAAAATAGGTTTTTAATATTTTAAAGGCATTGGTAAGATATGAAAAGAATTCTAAAAACTAAAATAAAAAGATGCTTTTAACATCAGGTTTTTTTTTTTTTTTTGAAAAAATGCTAAAAAGTGAAGAAAAAAACACACATCACAAATTAAGTTTGAATTGTGAGGTAAAACAATTATCAAACGTATTTTTTACTTTTAAAAAATAAAAAACAATTATTAAACAAATGGTTTTCAATCATATCTAGAAATTAGTTGTTAAAATTAAAGTTGGTGAAATCAACGGATGTTTGATTTAGAATATTTTGTTATTAGTTTGCATTACTTACATTTGTTTGCTATATTCGCACGATGTTACAAAAGATCTCACTGAAATATAGTTTGTTTTTTTTTTATTTGAATACGCTACTAATCCATTCGCTAGTAAAATATAGTTTTGGACATATATATTTTTAGATATTTAAATTTTTAGCTGGTGAAATTTCAATAACATCGTATAACAATTTTTTTATGTAGAATGGAGTAAAATTTTAGTTAATTAAAAGGTTACAAATTCAAATTTTTCCCACATTATAATATTGAATTAAAATAATTATATTCTACACTTTTCTTTTAAAAGAAGATTTTCTTAATTAATTATATTTTTATTAAATTATAATTTATTATTAAATTAACTTTTCTTTTCTTTATGAAACCAAAAAGTTCAAAGGCCTAATTTTAAATCGAAGTATTATATTTTTAGTGAAGTTTTTATTACTTCTTATCTTACAAAATCAAACATTTGTACAATTTCACATTTTAATAATTTTAAGATAGCAAAACTACTAGTAATCTAATCTAATGTTAACTAGAATGATAAGAAAATTAATTTTAAATTTTAATATAGGATTATTTTGGCTTTGGCATGAATTTGTTTTTTAAAAAAGAAAACATAAAAAAAACATATAAAGATTAAAATTGAACAAATATAAGAAATAAATTGTTTGATTTGAAACATATGAGTTATAAATATAAACTTCACTTAAAACTTAAGTTGGATGAAAAATATTGTAAACTAGAGATAATAGTTATAAGAGGTTTTTTTGAAGATAAAATCATATGAGTAAAACTCCTCTATACATGGATGTGTAGAGGAGCTCTACTTTTTGTTTAGTACCCCATGGTGCCATCTAAGCAAAAACACCATGGTGCCACCTAAGCAAAAACATGTTTATAAATTTTTGTGGTACTCTATGGTGCCACCTAAGCAAAAACACCTATAAATGAAAATATAAAAAAAATATAAAAAAAATGTTTATAAATTTTTGTGGTATTCCATGTGCCACCTAAGCAAAAACACCTATAAATTAGGAGTTGTAGTAGAAAATTTTAATTTAGATCGAGAAGTTATGAATAGTTGAAATAAAATGGATAATTATACGAGAATTTATGGCAATTTAGGGTGATTTTACATCGATGGAGTGATGGTGCCTCGTATGAGACATCGAACGGTGCCCGTAGTTCACGTTTTTAGCAGCGTAGCTCACTCTAGGCCGCTTGTTAACAGGGGTAGACCCTCTTATGCAAACACGGCTTAGTTCGACCTGCCATGCCAATGCGGTCACAACACAAACAAGCAAAAAAGAAAGTGTTTTTGCGCAAATGTCCAATTTATCGGGTGCCTATGAGCGGGGATACGCAAGGTTCGACGTAGTTGACAGAGCCTTGATTAGAAAAGCGTCCCTCTTACCTCTTAGTAGTTAAAATAACTATTCTTACCGAAGCAACAGAAGAAGAAGGTAATGAATGGGCTAGGAAGCCACTGATTAGAAAAGCGTAGGGGTATCAAGTCTATATTTAGCGATATCTAAGCCTCTTGCGCGAGCACGGGATTCGTTTCAGTTTAGTGGGCATCCTCTGCTTTCTGCCTGAAGCTTTCAAGCAGACGGGCACTAAAAGGGAATGGGGTAGAGACCTCCTCTTCTGTCTGGTAATAGGGCCCTTTTATGGATTTTTTTTCTAGAATTGCTCTATGGGTTATTCTCGTTTTTTGAATAAACGTAACCATCTAACTCTAGTGTGTGTTTGGTTAGAGAGTTTGTGAAGATTTATTAAATAAAAAGGAAAATTTGTCTACACACCACGTGTGGAGTGAATCTACTTGTGGTCATGTCATGTGTGACACAAGTTTTGCAACACATTTATTTAATTTATTTTTTTGAATTTTTTACACCTATTTTCCTACCATAAAAGGAAATTTAAAGTACATAATTAAATAAATATGTTTGTTTCTCAAATTTAATGAAAATTTAGATAGAGTATTTACTAATTTCGTGTAAAAAAAATTACATCCAAGCAAGCTTTTGTAACTCTTTAAAATAACTTCTCATTTTTAACTACTAAAATAACTTTTCATTTCTAACCACTCATTTCTAATCATTCATTTATAACTACTCAAAATAATTCATTTTGAATCATTCATTTTTGACTATTCAAAATAACTTATCAATTTAAATCTACATCTAAACAAGCTATTGTCACTAACTCCTCTATATAAAAAAAAAAAAAAAAAAAAAAAAAATCTACATCCAAACGAGTTTTTTGGCTGCAACTCCTTTATAAAAATCTACATCTAAACGAGCTTTTACAAAAATCTCAATTTCTAACTACTCAAAATAACTCATCAAAATAATTTTTCATCCAAACACCTCCTTAACTAGCTCCACCTCCATTGTTGTATTTATTTAGACTAAATTATAGAAAATGCCCATATACAATGGTGTTTATGTAAAAAACGCCTCTAACTTTTGAAAAGTTTCAAAATCGTCTTTGCACTTTAACAATGCCCTCACCATTAATTAAAATTGGATGAAAACCATTAAAGTTTGGTTTAAAAAATATCCCTAAAATTGTAAAATGTTTCAAAAATATCCCTAAATTTGTAAGATGTTTCAAAAATACCATTGATCTAAAAAAAAACATAAAGTAATGATGAAGATAATAAAGTTTTGTTTCAATAATACCATAGATATTTAATTGTGCTCGTAAAAGATAAATTATACTTTTGTATTTCTAACTTATGAATTATTTGTATGTTAATATTAATTGTTCATACTTGAATTATGTTGATAATCTCGCATTGAAAATGTGACAATACCTCCCAACACCATAAAATTAATGAGTTACTCTTTTATTGTCAATTGATTTTGAGATAAAATCTCATACTATTCTAATATTGTATCGAAAATTTATTAAATTCAAACAAGTACATGTTGATATCTTCTAAAATTTATAAAATCTCTTATTGTCAATTGATTTTGAGATAAAATCTCATACTATTCTAATGATTTACTTTACTCATTGACACTTGATTTAGTTTTCAAACACAAGGGCAACAAAACTATTTTAACAAATTCAAATTTAAAAATTGATTAAAACAATAATAAATTATATTTAAACTTTAAATAGTCGAACAAACTATCTCAAAATATTAATTTATGTTCCAAAATTCATCCTAACAACTTTATTCTATTTTATTTTATTTTTTAATTTTTTTTTATTTTTTATTTTTATTTTGAATACAAGTCTGGTTCACAACCAAACAATAAAACCATTCGGCCACTAATATATTTATAGTTATGAATGAGAATTATGATTATAATTGAATTTTAGAATTTTTTTAGTCTTTCAAAGGTTAATAATATATTTATTTTCATTGTTTTTTATGGCCAAAAAACATATGAGTTAAGAAAAAAGAATAACCGTTTTTAAGTAAAAATAAATTTGTTTTTTAAGGATTCTATATTGACACTCCTAAACAAAATTGTGGTATCTTTTATCCAAAAGTTATGGACAAGGTCAATTGGTTTAATTTCAAAATAAAAATAAGTAACTCAATTATTTAAAGAGAAATTGTAATTGATGAAATATTTTAATAAAATAATTATAAATGTAGTCTAATTTAAAAATATTGTATTTATAATCATAAATGAGGTTCAGTACTTTATTAATAATACAATATTATGTATTATTAATACTCATATAGTATTGTGTATTATTAATACATTATTGTATATTATTAATACAGTATTATGATTAATACAATATTGTATATTATTTTTATATCTATATCTTATATTTATTTTAAAAAACTAGATCAAAATATGACAAACTAAAAAAATTAGCTTACAAATGCTTGTTATAATTTTTAATGGTCAGGATTCACCTATTCTCTCATGAAAATATGATTATTATTTTTTTATAAATAAATAGAGTCAAAATAAATTTAAATTTTAAAATGAAAAACAAAAAAAATCAAATAGATATCGGAAGTTTTTATTTATTTATTTATTTTTGTTTTTTTATGAAAAGTTATGAATGAAGATTATAAATATAATTATAGATTTTAAATTTTGAACTTTTTTTTGGCCATTGTTATTCAAAATTTAACAATATATTTATTTTTATGGCAAAAATGCATATGAATAGACAAGAAAAACACCCTTTTTTTTTTAGTAAGAATATCTTTTGAAGTCAAGAATACTATTTAAACAAAAATTTAATATTTTAAATATTCATTTTTAAGTCGAAGATATATTTGATATTTTTTTTTAGGTTAAAAGGTATTTTTGAAATTTTTAAGAATTTAAAATATTTTTGAAATCAAACTATAACCATTTCAATCCAAATTTAACGATCAGAGTATTTTTGAAAGTTATGCTAAAGTTGGAGAAATTTTTTAAAATTTTTCAAAATTTGGAGACATTTTTGACATAATTCCATAATTTGGGGCATTTACTATAATTTAGCCATTTATTTATTTAATTGAAATGAGAAGAAGCGTAGGTTTGGAAAGCATAAAAAAGTGAAGGGAGTCAAAGCTTGTGAAAAAAGCGCCATTTACGGTACTCATGTGTCATGTGCAAGCTAGGAATCCTTGCTTAACCCAAGATTAGAAGAAGAAGAAGAATCACTAATCGCTCTTAAACTAAAATTTTTTAAATCAGACATTGGAAGGAGAGATGTTCAGTGAGGAAACTTCGAAACTGTAACTTCAACTAAAAAACGTGTAAAACATATTTTTAAATGATTTTTTTTTTTTGGTATCCGTGACGGTCCGGGTCAGCTTGCGTGCACAAGCTCACCTCGGCTAATATTACGGGGCATACCGCCTGACCCTACAACATTTGGATGCCAAAGAAATCCGTAGGTATTAATTTGAAATTAATTCCTAGGTAGGTGGCCACCATGAGATTTGAAACTCATCACCTTATGCACCCCAAGAGCCTCTAGAATTAATTGGGCTATCCCATGATGATGATTTTGTGGGCAAAAGGAATTTTGATGGCAACTTGAGTCTGCAACTAAATGTCCAACTTGAGGCACACTTTTGTTCATTTCTGAATGACTTGTAATTTTCTGTGACTGCATTTCTGCAACTACAAAATCTCCCATAAGACAAAACCTTAAAAACAAAAAGTTAGTATTCAGACAAGTTAGTTACGCTTATCTCGACTATTCTCACCGAACATAACATACCATCGTAGCCTACAATATTATGTATGTCTAAGGCAGACAAGTAACACTATCTCTCACTCTCTGTTGTGTTGTGTTCTGTTTCACTTTCTCTGTTGGAATTGGAAAGGGTTTTATTAAATGCCCTTGCTTTTCTCTCTTTGGCAGACACTCCAAAAAGACAACACAGACATTATCATTATCATTGTTGTTCTTCATATTATTATTATTATTATTTTCTCCGACCAAACCCTCTCTATTTAATGCTCTTCCACCATTTTTGTGTTTCATAATCTTTTCCCCACAAATACTGGCATTGGCATTGGCATTTGGCGTGTATGTTTATGTGAGTGAGTATTCTATCCCTTTCTTTCTCTTCTTCTACAATTCTCCAACAACAGCTAAAAAAAGAGAGAAAAGAAAAAAAAGAAAAAAGAAAAGTGGGGCTGCTCTTTTCTTTTTTGAACTTTGTTCTCTTTGTCCAGCATTACCATTGATGCATTATTCTATTTGACTATATCTTCCACTTTGTTTTTGTCTCTCTGAATTTCCCTCTTCTTGTTCTTCATGGAGAATTAGGCATTCCCTTTAGTTGCAGAAACATGTTTTTCAAACTATTCCTCATTCTTGTCTTAGCTCCTGCTGCTGTTCATTGTCTGGACACTGTTTTCAATGATGATGTGTTGGGGTTGATTGTGTTCAAAGCTGGCCTTCAAGATCCAATGGCTAAGCTCATTACATGGAATGAGGATGATGAAACTCCCTGCAATTGGTTTGGTGTCAAATGCAATCCTAAAACCAATAGGGTTTCTGAGCTTGTTCTTGATGGGCTCTCTTTGTCTGGCCACATTGACCGTGGACTCCTTAGGCTGCAGTTTCTTCAAATACTCTCACTTGCCAACAACAACTTCACTGGCTCCATTAACTCTGCTCTTGCTCATCTTTCTAGTTTGCAAGTTCTTGATTTGAGTGGTAATAGTTTATCTGGGCTTATTCCTGAACAGCTTTTTCAGCAATGTGGGTCTATGAGAATTGTTTCATTTGCTAGAAACAACCTCACTGGAAATATCCCTCAGTCCTTAACCTCTTGCTTTTCTCTTGAGCTTCTTAACTTTTCTTCAAATCACCTCTCTGGGAAACTGCCATCTGGGTTGTGGTATTTGAGGGGGATTCAGTCTTTGGATTTCTCAGACAACTTGCTTGAAGGGCAGATTTCTCCTGGGATTCAAAATTTATATGATTTGAGAGTTGTCAACTTGCAGAAGAATCGATTTTCCGGACGGCTTCCGGAGGATATTGGTGGCTGCTTGCTTTTGAAATCAATTGATTTTAGTGAGAATATCCTTTCTGGGGTTCTTCCAGAGTCAATGCAGATGCTTAGCTCTTGCACTTATCTGAATTTACGGCGAAATTCGCTCACGGGCGAAGTCCCTCGTTGGATTGGGGAGCTTAAAAATCTTGAGACTTTAGATCTTTCTACCAATAACTTTTCTGGTCAGGTACCTAGTTCAATAGGCAACCTCCAATTTTTGAAGAAGTTTAATGTATCCATGAATTATCTTACTGGGAACTTGCCAGAATCCATGGCAGATTGTAGTAATCTCTTGAGTGTTGATGCTAGCCATAATCATTTGAATGGCTATCTTCCTTCATGGATTTTTAGAGCAGCTATGCCAATTTCTTCCTACAGAATTGGAGAAAACCTTTCATCTCCAACCTCTTTTGAGGGTCTTCAAGTTTTGGATTTATCTTCAAATGTTTTCTCTGGTCACATTCCATCTAATGTTGGAGAACTTGGTAACTTGCAGTTACTGAATATATCAAGAAACCATCTTGTGGGTTCTATTCCAAGGAGCATTGGTGAACTAAAATCAGTATATGCTCTTGACTTCAGTGATAATCAGTTAAATGGAAGTATTCCTGCTGAAATTGGAGGAGCCATTTCACTTAAGGAGTTGAGGCTGGAGAAGAACTTCCTCACTGGGGAAATTCCCATCAACATTGACAAATGCTCCTTGTTAACATCATTGTAAGCATTATCTCTCTCTATTAACAACAACACCTTTGCAAGTTGGTTTTCTTTATCTTGTTATAAAACTGTCTTGTTTTCAGTTGGTTGACAGACTTCATGAACTTGTACACAATTTTACACTTCCTAGTTTCAACCTAGGACCAATATGTGAAAACTTGGAGCATTTAAAGCACTGTGTTTTGCAGCTACTGTTCATAGTACTTCCTAGCATTCTTATAACAATATATTTATTATTTACACAAGTGTTGTGAATAATGCAGGGTTCTTTCTCACAACAACCTTACAGGCTCAATTCCTGCTGCTGTTGCAAATCTCTCAAACCTTGAAAATGTAGACTTATCTTTCAACAAACTGTCCGGAAGCCTACCGAAGGAGCTGGCTAATCTTTCTCACCTTCTCTCCTTTAATATCTCCCACAATCACCTTGAGGGAGAACTCCCAGTTGGGGGCTTGTTCAACACCATATCTCCCTTGTCAATATCACATAACCCATCTCTTTGTGGTGCTGTTGTCAATAGGTCCTGCCCCTCGGTCCATCCAAAACCGATCGTCCTAAACCCGAATTCTTCAGATACCAACAGCAATTCTCCCTCCCACAAGCATCATCATGAGATCATACTCAGCATATCTTCCATCATTGCTATTGGTGCAGCTTCTTTTATCTTACTTGGTGTGGTAGCTGTGACGATCCTCAACGTTCGTGCACGGTCCTTGCAGTCACGTTCCGCTGCTCTTTCATTATCTGCTGGGGAGGATTTTAGCTGCTCTCCGAAAACGAATCCGGACTGCGGAAAGCTGGTTATGTTTTCTGGAGATGCAGAGTTTGTAGTTGGTGCTCAAGCATTGCTGAACAAGGACTGTGAACTCGGTCGAGGTGGATTTGGGGTTGTTTACAGAACGGTGCTTCGAGATGGCTGTTTAGTAGCAATCAAGAAGCTAACTGTCACAAGCTTAATCAAATCAAGAGAAGATTTTGAGAGTGAAGTGAAGAGGCTGGGAGAGATCAGGCATCACAATCTTGTGGCACTTGAAGGCTATTACTGGACAACCTCCTTGCAGCTCCTCATTTACGAATTCGTCGAAAATGGAAGTTTGTATAAACACCTACATGATGGAACTGTGGAAAATTGTTTGTCTTGGCGGCAAAGGTTCAAGATTGTTCTTGGGATGGCTAAAGGCTTGGCTTATTTGCATCAGAATAGTATAATTCATTACAACTTGAAGTCAACCAATGTTTTGTTAGACAGTTCTGGGAAACCAAAAGTAGGGGACTATGGCTTGGCAAGGCTGTTGCCAATGTTGGACCGTTGCATATTAAGCAGTAAAATCCAAAGTGCTTTAGGATACATGGCTCCAGAGTTTGCCTGCAAAACAGTGACTATAACCGAAAAATGTGATGTCTATGGTTTTGGGATCTTGGTTTTGGAAGTGGTGACAGGAAAAAGACCTGTGGAGTACATGGAAGATGATGTTATAGTGCTCTGTGATATGGTGAGGGCAGCTTTGGATGATGGCACGGTAGAGCAATGCGTTGATGAGAGGCTACGGTCGAACTTCCGTATTGAAGAGGCCATTCCTGTAATGAAACTTGGTTTGATATGTGCATCTCAAGTACCATCCAATAGACCAGACATGAATGAAGTTGTGAACATATTAGAGTTGATCCAATCCCCCTCTGAAGCTGATGAGGACTTGGAATGAAACTAACAAGCAAAACAGATACTCACAATTCGACGGTGAAGCTTAATCTGCTTGATTTGTTATCACCAAAAGAGAAAACAGGAAACTTTTTCCATTTCAATGAGTTTGATTTACATCGACTTTTTGTAATCTTGTTTGTAGTTCTTTTATTCATTTTCTTAAAAGTTCCACCATACCATCTTCCTTTCACCATGAGAAGTATTACATAGTGTTTCCATAAACTATACCCCTTAAAACAAGCTTATGAAGCTATCTTTTGCTCAAATGTACTATTGTTTCCTATGCTGTTTTCTTCATCAATAGAAATATGATTTGGAATGTATGTCATTGATATAGTTAGGAGTCCAATGGGCAAATCTACCCAATAGTTTGCTTTCTGCAAAAAAATATAAGAGAAATGCATTAAAAGGATCAATTACTTTTGCCTCGTAGGTTGTCTAGTCTAGTGGTGAAAAAGGGTCTTAAAGAATTTAAAGACGACGAGTTCAATTTATAATAGTCACCTATTTAAAAATTAATTACTTACAGAGTTCCTTGACAACAAGTATAATAAGATTAGATGATTATCCTATGAAAATAGTCGAGATGTACGTATCTGACCTGAATACTCACGAATATAAAAAGAATATTTTTGTCTCATCTGATGTTTTTTCATTTTTCTGAGTTCAACAACAATTTGGTGTAGGTTTCAAACCTATGACTTCTTGATTCATAGACACACACTTATGCTGCCGAGCTATTATCCTTGTTGGCAGTTTGCAGTTTGACACATGATGTTAGTGGAGAGAGATGAGACAGAAAAGAAACAAACAAAAGTATCCTTTTTTGCTTTATTCATGTACATTTGTAATGAAGATGAGCTTTGGATGCATCCATTCTTGCAATGCTAATGATACAACCAACTCATTCTCTCACTCTTTGAAAGCAAAGCTTCACTGTGCAGGTTCCGACATCTCACAATGAATGTAAAGGCCACTGCTTTGGCAGCCATGTTTAATAATTAAGACTTAGATAACAAGTTTTAGATAAATTAAATGATTATAGACCTGACATCCCTAGTGAACTGTGAACCCCATTCAAAATTCAAAATGCCTTTGATATAATCAATGCCCCCATTCACATGTGGGTCCTCTTTAGCACTTGCAACCCTTTTAAATAGTAATGCATTTTCCTTCTCCATATGATGTTAGGGACCCCATTTTTATTCCTTTTCCTTTAGCTTTATTTTGGTTGCTTAATGTAGGAGCAATCAAAAGTTTAGCCAAAATCATTTTAGAAGTTATTATGTATCTTAATACTCGATCCAAATTGTACTTTGAAAGACGTAATTAGCAAAAGAGTAACATAAAAGGAATCATCCATAAGATTAAGTGAATTAGAGGGAAAACGGTAATAATATATCCATGATTACAAACAAAATACATTGGAAAACATTCGGAAGGTAGCTCAAATCATTAAGGCAGAACTGCACCAATTTTAAAAAAGTATAAATAATAATTAACGCAGAAAATAAGTAACAAACAAAATTTCCAAAAGTGTACCGCGTATAAAAAAATATATCAAACTTAAAAATGGTCTCTATAATAGACATGAATTTAATTTTAATCAAAATGGATTCAATAATGAAAATAATTTTAATACAAAAAAAAACACAATATAAACATACTTCAAACATTATAAAAGGAAAACTAATAGAATACAATTTTAAAAAATATATATGAAAGAAAAAAAAACTTATAACAAGTATTGATTTTAAATTTATTAAAAATATATGAACTAAACAAAACATTTGAAAATTTATAAATTAAAATAAAATAAATCTCAAGTATAAGAACTAAAATAATATTTTAACCATCTTGCTCCTCATTTTTGGTGGACCCACAATTTTAAAGAGGATAATGATGTAAAAAAGTAATTTGAAAAATCTTTTTATACACACTAAACCTTACAATATTTGGTTGGTAAAAAGAGGAATTAATTTCACTATAAATTGAACTAATAATTTCTTAACTCTCATGTTTTTAGGTGTGGTCATGATGATTGATAGTCATAGAATTATTTTCAGACAGTCTAACAAAGAAAACAAAATTATGAAATCAGGCTTCTTCTTTGCTCTTTTGCTTCAGTGAGAGACAAACCAGTAGCACAATTAATGACGACATGTATCTTAAAGAAACAACCACGCGGAATGTAAAATTCAGGCATGACAATTCATGAGAGATAATGCTTCCCAGTCATATATACACACACACAAAAAAAAAAAAAAAAAATAATAAAAAGTTATTATAATTATTTCACAGATTAGAAAGAGAGAGAACATGAACATGTTCCACATTCTCGAAAAGATCGCATGCACATGAACATTATGAGCATGAGTATTGTATTATTTACGATGGCAGACACCATCATAATTTTAAAGCTCGCATGAACATATATTTATATTTATATATATATATATATATATATATATATATATTGTAAAGCTATATCATGTAAAAGAATTGGAGGAACTGTGTTCTTAAACAAGTAACCATTCAAAAGAAAGAAAGAACATAAAGAAACATGCATTCCACATCCCACCAAAACAAACCCAAAAATTTGTAGACCCTAACATGCAAAAGCTACAAAACTCTATAATCTAATCAGAAAAAGGGAGGAAGGTTTATTATTTTCAATTTCAACTATTGAATAACCTCAGTAGTAAAATTATGTGCTTCACATTTACCTGCTACTGATCACCAAATTGTTGAGAGACCACAAGTTTTGTTTTCTTCTCTGCTTGCTTGCTTCATTATTGACTAAACATCCCAATCACTCTCCCACACATCTTTGTTGGGTCTAGCAGTAAGGCCATTGGCTGAAATGCTTCCAATATGGCTGCCACCTGGCGATTTCACAGCACTGTCTTCATCCCAGTCATCATCCCAACCTTGATCCCAACCTTCAGCACTTTCCATGTTGGCGGCTGAGGTGGATTCTGGCAGTGCCATTTCAAGCTCTTGATATGGGATACCGCCACCTGCTTGTCTCCTCCTGAATTTGCAGCAGGCCCAGGATCCCCCAAAGATGAGGACTGCTAGAATTAAGAAGTAAGCACCGTTTACTGGTGTTGCTAGCTGCTCAAATGATGGCAGATGCAGAAGGAGGTCTTCTTCAGAAACAACAGGGCTTGTGTAGTAAAGCACACATTCTCCTTTCCCAGCATCTAATATTACTTTCATGCCTTTTTTGGTTGTCAATGGAATGGTGATCTGAAAAATAAAACACCAGAAAACTCTGATTCTCTATTTCCAAGTGTTCACACAGCATATAGTTACAAAATTAACATCAACTTGCACGCCCCTTGACTAATGTCACGGGACATACCATTACCGCCCGACCCTACAACATTTGGATGACAAGAAAATTCGTAGAAAATTAATTTCTAAGTAGATGGCAATCATGAACCCATCACATTTTCACATCTTAGCTCCTCAAGACCTTCAGTCTTGACCATTAGGCCACTCCAAGAAAATTCATGAATGGAAGTAGTATTTATTGATCTAATTTGAAAAAAATCAGAAACAAAAAATCATGGTCCCATTTTATAACCATTTCGTATTTGGTTTTCTCCATTTTTTTAACTTTTTAGAAATAAATAACCAATTTTGATTTTCGTTTTTGAAATTTTAAAAACGTTTCAAAAAATATACAAGGAATTCTATAAAGTAAAAAATCAGCTTTTAAAAACTAGTGTTTTTTTGTTTTTGGAAAAATACTAAAAAAATGATAAAAACACACTACAAATAAAGTTCGAACAAAAAATTTGAGGTTTACTAGATCAATAATATTGTAAAATAGTTTTATTTTATTTTATTAAATATTAAAAATAAAACGGTTATCACACGTATTTTTTTTTTTATAAAACAAAAAAACAACTATGAAACATGTATAATTTTTATTTTTTAAAACAAAAACCTTAAATAAAAAACAAAAACAAAAAAAAAATGGTTATCAAACGGGGCCCAAATAATTATCCAACGGAACCTAAAATTTTCAGATTACTAATGACTCCAAAACAAGACACCAGTAACTCAAAGATGTCTAGAGGCACGGTTAGTTTTTTGTAAGTTGTAACAGAAACAAGAATAAGGTCTTACGAAAAAAGAAAGTGAAAAAGGTCCGGGCAGATCCAAGCTGATCAAACAAACAAGAGTTAGATCTATAAAGGACTGTAGTCTGTAACGAATGGAAAAGTGACTGGAACTAAAATGGAATGGAACTTATCCAAATATTCTCACGACATATATAAAATAAAGTGGATGAAATCAACCACCTGACCACGAAAAAAGAACTACCACAAAATTTTGATACATAATCTAAACCATTATCATGTAGGGATTTTGCTTTGAACGGTAAGAGATGCAAAATATTTATTTAATAACCGTAAAAGATGCCTGAAAGTCTAATTGAATACATTAACTGAACTGTGGTACTAAAACTTTAAAAAAGTTACGACGTTCCAAAAAATGAAGAAATAGAAACTTACTTGGGATACAGAAAGAATGGTAGTATAACATAAGAACCAAAAATAAACATAGCTGCCATTTGGCAAAGAGTAGGTTGAAATTACAAGCCCTTACCCTTTTTGCATGATGTTTTAAAATCTTAAGCCCCTCGAAAAAGATTCCTCCAGTAACATTCACTTCTAGTGTATCTTCTCCTTCGTTCAGGACTAGAACAGCCAAATCTCTGGACTCTTCAACAAGGAAAAAGATGTAAATATAAGATTATTTTCATCATGTATTAGTATTAAATGTAAGCAACATTGGTCCGTTTAATAAACTCCACTCAACCCCAAAAGGTTATACAGTGGTAAAAACTAAAAACTAAAAACCATTGGGTTTAGCCAAGTGAACATGCATTAAAGAAACCCTCATAACATATACATGAGGGTATCAATGATTCAATATTCAATCACTCAATCAAAACCTCAGTTAATGAGACAGTCTCAGGTTTCATACAGAAATAAGCATTAATTTAGAGCACAGGATTTGCAAGCAGAAATAGCATTTCCTTCCATAGAATCATGTAAGAAATAAAATTCATAAACCAAAACAAAGGGATGCTAGCCCCTGAAGGGAATTTTCTGCTTCAGTCACTTTACTGTTCAAATACGAGAGTGAACGGACTGCAATTTTTCTAAGATGTTCAAAAAAGAGAGTGAACTGAATGAATTAACAAACAGAGTCAGACACCCAAGTTCTTAAGTGACCAATTTTTTCTCTTCTTATCTACGTTACCATTTCATGATTAGTGTTGGTTATTTTCCATATTAGACTCCTAGATTATTACCTTGTATTTGATATATTATTGAGAAAGGATATTATCC
>JBBMEF010000018.1:15997071-16011280 GCA_037832685.1 Sicyos baderoa | reverse complement strand
TTTTTGTTTTTTGGGGGGGAGGGGGGGGGGGGGGAAGGGAAAAAAAAAAAAAAAAAAAAAAAAAAAAAAAAAAAAAAAAAAAAAAAAACTCCGCACCAGGGTTCGAAGCTAGGATTTATTGGATTTTTAAAAGTGGATTAATTGAAAGAAATAGATTTAGGGCTTTTGCTTAAGGGAGTCTCTCATTCACGCTCTCCAACGCAAAAGAGGAAGTGTCGTCAAGCTTTCGCTCTCTCCTTCTCATTCTTCCATTCTCCGTCGCACGCAAGCCTCGAGGTTTGAGGTAAGGGTTCGATCTTTTTTTCTTCTATTTTTCGTTTGTCGTGAAGGTAATGGGTTGTGATCTTTGGGTGTTTGTTGTTTGTTGCCTCCAAATCGAAAACCATATGTTGTCTTCGTCTTCACGCTGCACCACAACCAACCCGAGACGCACGATTAGCCAGCCACGAACCTCACCACCGAGCCCGCAGCAGACCGTCGAAGCATTCCGCACAGCCGCACCTTGTCGACGCCACAGCAGCGCTAACGCACATCTGCTAAACCCTCTTCGTCAGTGCCAACGCACGCGTTGCCTCGCCTCTGCCTTTGTTCTGCACGACTCGCCCGATCACCTACTCCACAGCTAGCCTTCGACACACTTGCTGCCCGACGCCACAGCCCAGCGCCCAGCCGCACGATAGCGCCTTCGCCCAGTTCTTTCGCAGCAGCGATTTGGTCCAGCCTTGCCAAGTGAGCAGTCATTCAGTGGTCTTCGTTCTTCGTGATTTTGGGGTAATGTAGCTGATGTCCGTTCTTCGTGTAGAGGTTGTTTTAGTTAGATTAATTGATTAAATTATTTATTGTTTGTATTGCTAATAATTGCTAGGTGTTTCGTGTTTGTTTGCTACTTCTTAGGAGTTGTTTCTTGTGATTTTAGTTCACCAAATCCAGGTAAGGATTTCTTACCGGGATTGTGTGGACCCTACAATTTAATATTGATACTTGTTTGTTTGTGATTAATTTATTGGATGCATGTTAGTGGATAGGTTGCAGTTCTTGAAATTCTGTCTAGCATGTCTGTTTGTTTCTTTCACTTGCTAGATGCATGCTTGGTTTGCTCTGTTCAGCATGCCGTATCTGCTTATCGTTGTAGTGCCATGCTAGGATGTGATTCTGAATATCTGATTGGTTAAACTGTTCTGAATGAATTTCTTAGCATAGTTTTGTGTAGGAGAGTCATCATCTATTGGTCGAGAGTGGCTTAACGAATCTTACCCCACAGGTAGGGATGCGCGAGAACGTATACTTCGTCCCTGACCGCTAGCACGGTTTAGCTAACCCTGCAAGTGACATAGCCTAGTCCGCAGTACTTGAGCGAGAGGGCACGACGTATAGTTGTCCCGCTGACCAGAAGGATGACGTGGCTTGTCCCGTCCCCGATCGCCGACACGATTCATATCGTGCTGGCATACCTAAGTCTATAACCTTTGGGTAGGATCGACTCGCAGTGTAAACCTATTGTGAGCGGGACCTAGCCCAGGCGAGAGGTGGTTCAGGCTGACATATCTCGATGCTGAGGTCTCGCATCCTATGATTCAGTGACACCCTTCCGAGTCTTTTAGGCATGTGGACCTGGACCAGGACAGGTTGTCCTAGACCCAGCACCAACCTGGATTCAGTAGCATGCGGTGTGCGCGCACGCTCTTGATTCGCCGAGTGGAGAGCTCCCTCGGGTTCTTGAGACTAGTACACCCAGTTCCTTGTAAAGCAAAGTAGTTGAGCTTAGACCGAGAAGTAGAGATTCTCGTAGGACCAAGAGTTGGTCAGAGTTGTGCTGAAAGCTGAAAGTTGATTGTTGCTTACATTCCTGTAGATGATTTGTTGAGTTGTATTGTACCCCGATTGGGGAATTCTTACTGAGTAATCTTGCATTGCTCACCCTTATTATTGTGGTTTCCCACAGGTAACCTTGGACATGCTCAGTGATGGTTGGAGGCAGCTGGTGATCGATCATGGGGAATAGCTCGTTGTTTTTTATAAACATTTGTTTTATTGAATTCTGAGTATTGTCATGAATGTCTCTAAACTGTTTTCATTGCATGTAGATGGGCACGAAGCTCTTAGGTGAATTTTACGAATGTTATCTAGATTTCGTTTCTAGTTTGTTGAATGAAAGATTGTTTTCAATTTTTTGAGTATCTCTGGCCAGGGAGTGTTTCTTGAAATGAATTTGTTGGAACATGTGGCTTGGAAATAGGGGCAGGTTCCAATTGTTTGAATTGTTGTATGTTTTAAGTTTAAATTTAGATGTGAAATCTAGATAATGTTCTGTTTGTGTCCTTTTAAATTCTGTTTGAACGCATGCATGTAGTAAAGACTAGGTTTATGACCGTTATTTCGGTCGGGTCTTTACACCTCGTCATTCGTCTGGTTGTCGTGTTCGAGTTTGTTGCGGCGCCTCCCGAATAGACCTGTTTGTTCTGTCCAGACCTTTCCAAAATTGACGGTTCAAAAGAGGTGAGGTGACGACTAAACGGGTTTAAGCTATATGGCTGGAGATTCAGAAGGTTGTTTAGTTCAGGTATGTCCTGAATTGGTGTTAGGGTTTTATGGAAATAGTAGATGCGCCTAATTTTGTATGAAATTAAGTGTTCTTCTTGAGTGAAAATGATGCATGTGTGGGAAATTAGGTAGATCTGAGTTTGGTATGGGCATGAAAGAGTAGTTCAGGGAAAGCATTGTCAAAATAACTAGTATAAATTTGGTATTCGGGTTTAAAAATTTGTGTATGTCTTGAAACTTGTTAATAGTAGATATGTATGTGACATTATTTGTAGTTTGAATGATGTTTTCAATGCAAAATGGTGTAGTAAAAACCTGTTTGTTTATCAGGAAATTAAGAATGGTGAAAGTAGTTGTGTGGGGAGATAGGACAGCGAAGCCGATTAGACGAAGCCAACGAACAATTGGCACATCTGCAAGCTACTTCCCAAAACGTAAAAAGGACAATATAGTGATAACGATAGGCGAGGTAGTTATTGTAGGGTATAGTTAATGGGTACTAACTAGTATTGCACATGTATTGACTTATTAAGCCTTGTGTCTTTTCATTGGTTTTATAATAGTCAATGAGTTCCTCCAGTGAAGCACACTCAAAAGACGAAAAGGAACAAGTAGAGGGGCATTATGAAAATCAATATAAGAAAATTGATACAGTATTGTCTGGACAGAAGAAAGAAGTGTTGCGTGAATCGGACAAGAATAAGGTGGGAGTAGATCCATGCACAATCATAGTACCCTTCGACTTTGATTTTGAGGTGAGTATATATACAATTGTACATTAGTTTATGAAATGTAAATAATTAATGTCTGAATGATGCACATATTTGTAGGCATTTGAGCGGAGAGAACAGGTTAATAATTTAGAAGAGGAAGGTAATAAGACTGGAGATGAAACTTCAAGTGAAGATGATGAGAATTTAATTGCAGATGAGGTGCCAGAAGGGGTTACTTTGGAGAAGAATGTGGAAACTCATCAGATGATGTATGTGTTAGGGTCATTTTATGATATGGTATTATGTGACATGTATCTTTTTTAATTTATACTGTTTATATTGTTCACACCTATAAACAATACCGTATATATGTATGTACAATGTTAATGTAAAGGTATGTCATGGTGTTCAATTGTTACAGAATGTAAACTGAATTTGTGTACGAATGGAAATACGATGTAGATTAAACAGTCTTCAATAGAAAGATGGAATAATAATGTTTATACGATATAATGCATCATGGGGTAGATCATACCAATGTATGAAATATGAGTAAAATGATATAGATTAGAACAATAATATTGGAGAATGAAAAGAAAGGAAAGCAAATACAAAATAGAACATACTATACTCTATCGTCTATGACATATTGAAAAATGAATGTGGAAAATTGAACAGTAGAATGCTGATGAATTTTCCAAAAAAATATAGGGGCAAAAAACTTCAAATAAGTGTGAGTAAATGTCTATATTGTCCGACTGGAGTAAGCATGCACAGAAAATACCGTATGGTGAACGGAATGTGGCAAACATAATACTGAGCGGAAACCAGGTCGGTAAAAAATGGAGAACAACGAGAAGGAAAAGAAGAAGAAAGGTTGGAAATTGAGAGAGGAAAAAAGAAACGTATGGAAAATTTGAGATAAATGAGAAATGAAATTTAAAATCCAACAACATTAATTACAATTATTATGGAATGTACAAAAAAGGAAGTTATGAGATTGCAATTAATTTGAAATGAGATTTCATATTTAATGATAGTTTGAATTTAAATCATAATTACAATTAATGATGTAGAGGGCATAATGAGATTTTATAAAAATACAATTTTCGAATTTTTTGATGAAAATTCAAAATTGCAAATATTTTGATTTGAACATAAATTTGCAAATATTTCTTCAAAATGGCCTAAATAGTACAATTTTTCTTATTTTAAAGAATGTAGAGTTTTTATTTATTTTATTTTTTTTTAGAAAAGAATGTAGAGTTTTTAAGAACCATGAACAGAGTGAAAGAAACTAAAAAAAAAAAAAAAAATAGATCCTATAGATGGTGTCTAAATGTAATGAAAAGAACTAATATTTATAGGTGGAAGTTTAAGTTACAAAACTCTTCGAATACTAAAACTTATTAGTTCTTATTATAAATTATAATTAATTCAAAATTCAATTTTTGAAAAAACTTTTTATATTTAAATAACATGCTTACACATTAATTAATATTAATTATATAAATTTATTGTTATTCAAAATAACTTTTTGAATATGAAATAATATCAAATCAAAGAGATAATAAAAATAGAAATAAATGAAAGTCGGAATGATAAGTTTTGGATAACAATTAATTGAAACAAAAGAATACAAAATTGAAACGATTAGCTAAATGATCGAAAAAAGAAGAACATATTACTTACCGTAGATAGTCATTAAAAACTTGTTGGATCGCAAATGTTGGATTATGAGCGAAGAAAATGATGACCAGTAAATAAATACACATTACCTTTTAAATTAATGGAAACAAAAAACTTTTTCGCCCTAATTTTTTTTTAATATAATTTCGATTTAGTTAATTTGAAAAGATCATATTCATATATTAAACTTTTAATTTTAAAATAATATATATATTTTTTTACCTCTTTTTGTTTAATTTCGACGGTTAAAAAAAAGGGACTACATGTGGGGTTTTTTTTTTTTTTTTTTTTTTTTTTTTTTTTTTTTTTTTTTAAATTTTAATAATTACATGTTTGTAATTTAGAGTGTGACTAAAGTGATAAAAAATCGTCCAAAAATGATTTTTTTTAAGCACACTTTAATGTAGTATTATTATTAAGATTATTATTAAATAAGTATTTTTTTGAAAAAAACAACTCTCCAACACTTAAACTGTTAGAAAGTATATTTATTTCCATCTCAATACTTCAAGTACCTAAATTATTAGTACTAAAAAAGTACCTAAAATATTTGATCTGCAACGTGCAATCCACTTTTAGAGTGACTGAATTTTGAAATTGTGAGAAGAGAGAAAGAAAAAGGATGGAGTGTTTGTTTGGAAAATGAGAAATATTTAAGACGTGACTTAAAAAATAATCTCTACCTATGTAGTTTAATATGAGTTATATCTTATTTTTATTTATTATCTTTTATGTTTAATTTAAAATAGGATGTGACTCATATTAAGTCACATATGTAATCATTATTATCATTATTTTCTTAGTCATGCCATGACATAATTTTTTTTCTTGAAAAATTATATTTTTTTTAGTACAAATTAGGGGAGGAGGATTACAAATGCCGACTCTTCCAGGGTTCGAACCCGTGACGCTCGTATTGAATTAATTTACAACCAAACAATGAAATTACTGTGCCTACCCTTTCGGTAAGGATTTGTATTATCTTTTATGTTTAAATTAAAATAGGGATTTGTATTTGGGAATTTGCACTCTATAGCAAATTCTCTACCCAAAATAGAATTATAGCAACATTTTAAAAATATTGCAAATATAATAACTTTTTTTTTAGATACTATTGACAGACTCTATCAGACACTATTGATGGAGACTATCAGACACTATTGGTGGAGTCTATCAGACACTATTATAGAGTCTATAAATCTGATTTTACTATATTTGCAAATATTTTCATTATCTTGCTATTTATGTAATTTTTTTGCCTTATTGTAATATACATGCAAATCCCCCTTTGCATTTTAGAAAAGAAATGTTGATTTTTTTTTATTATTATAATGAGTTTTATTTGTAGTTTAATATGATTAAATAAGTTTTATATGATTAAACAAGTTTGATGGGATGTGAGAGGAGATAAGAAAGATTATGATGAACAAAACAAAACAAACACGAGATTAAGATACTTTCCTCTCCTCTCCCAATTCTTAAATCTAATCACCCCTTGGACGTCGACTTCTCTAAATTTGAGAATTTAACGTATAAGAAGAAAATTGGAATCATAATTACGTGTTCTTAATTGTGGTTCTGATATCCTGGTCATAACTCACCAATTAGACATAAAAAACCTCAATCTCCAAAAGTATATAAAGTTGGTAATAAATAAAGGGTTAAAATATCATTTTAGTCCTTAGATTATGAGGGTTGTTCCATTTTAGTCCCTAGATTTTTAAAAGTCCAATATTAGTCTCTAAACTTTGAGAGTTGTTCCATTTTAGTCCCTAGAGTTTCAAATGTCCAAGTTTAGTCCTCCAACTTTAAATTAAATTTAAAAATAGTCGTCCATCTAACTTTAAAGTTAACCATAGTTAAATTTTAAATAAAAATAATTTTTTTCCTCACTCCTCCATTTTTACAAACTCATCTTCCAATTGAACTCTCTACCCTTTTTTCAAAAAAAAAAAAAAAAAAAAAAAAAAAAAGAACGCCTTCAACTTAAATTACATTTTTGAGAGCTTGTTGGAAGCGCCACCAGTGGCCTCAGCGACACGGAGAAGAGAAAGCTCCGCCTTAAGATCCTTGAGCTGAGTCAAAAGATTCGTCTTCAACTTCTATCTAAGCTCATGAATCTCAATTCTTGTTGTACGAAATCAAAAGATTTTTTATATACATTGTTGGCAGCAATTGATTTTGGTGAGGCTGGTTCAGGCGAGGCCCCTGGAGGTCTTCAAGGTGTTGGCTACTAGCCGACAACCCAAAAAACTCGAACCAACTCAACCCAATTTGACGGGTTGGGTTGGGTTGAATACATAAATGAGTTAGGTTGTGTTCAAAATCATGAAATTTTCATGGGTTGGGTTGGGTCAAGGGTTGACCTAAAATCAACCCAACACAACCAACCCGACCAACCCAAATTTATCATTTAGTTTAAAAAATAAATTTTTTTACCTCTAACATGATTATTATGTTTTTTAATTATTTGTATATGTATATTTATTTTATTTAATTATTATTGTTAACTTTTTATTTTTAATATTTTTTAAACTTCAACTTATTGATGAGGTTTTGAGGTCAGATAAATTTAAATTTCGCATTTGCAATAAGAATTTACTTGTACTAATGTTCGTCCTAAGTTTCTAGAAATCGAAAAAAGAGTTGCAAATCTATGAACCCGATAACCTGGGTTGGGGTGCGTCTTTAATTGAGTTGGGTTGGGTTGAAAATCACCTCAACCCAACCCAACCCTTGTTCACCCCTAGGCTAGTATTGTGGCCTTCCTCGTGGGAATTTATCATTTTTTTTCTTCTAAAAACAGTTTAAATAGTTCAATTGGAAGGTGAGTCGTAAAAATGGAGGAGAGAGAGAAAAAAAAATTATTTAAAATTTAATAATCGTTAACTCTAAAGTTGGATGATGGACTATTTTTAAACTTAATTCAAAGTTGGAGGACTAAACTTGGACATTTGAAACTCTAGAGACTAAAATGGAACAACTCTCAAAGTTTATGGACCAATATTAGACTTTTGAAAGTCTAGAGACTAAAATGGAACAACCCTCATAATTTAGGGACCAAAATTGTATTTTAACCTAAATAAATTTAAAAAAAAAAAAAGAAAAAGAAAAAAACAAAGAGAGTCCATGGATTTCACAAAGTGAAGAGAAGTATTTTTTCGTGAGTAAATGTTAATATGAGAGTAAAAAGTCACGAAAGTCTATGTACCCCTTTACAACCAAATCAGCTAAACAATTCTGGAAGTTCTCTTTTTCTTGTTTATTATTTGGTCAATGGGTTCCCCCATTAAAATCCTGTCTTTTCCACGGCCTTTGAGTCCTAGAATCCGGGTAGTCAAAATATATGTTTATACACTACCACAGGCATGTCTTTTTCTCCATGTGGAAAAGATAGGGAAAACAGAACAAGGCTATTCAAAAATTATACCCCCTATTGTGAGTTCTTGCCCTTCTTAGCAGCAAACAGTTGGCGAAGGAAACCGAACTTTCCTCTTGCACGACCAGAGAACTCGGTAATCGTACCGTTGCTAGTTGTTGCTGTCTCGGTCGAATCAGATGCGGGCGAAGATGGTGATGGAGGTGGGAGTGTAAATAGATATTCATTGAGCATGCGAATGATCTGGCTGAAGCTGGGCCTCATGTTCGGATCTTCAACCCAACACGACTGTACTATAAACGCTAGATCGGGAGGTATGTCGCCGGGAATACTAGGTCTCTCTTGCTGCATTTTCAGACCACAGCATCAAATAGTTAGCCTAGGTACTTTGGGAAAGAAATGCATGAAGCATGATATGACCGAGAACATGATATGGTCAACAAAAAGAACATGGTCGTTTTATTGACAATATAAAGATCATTGAACTTGATGAATCTGAACAAATTTGTAATGGTGTATATGCCAGACTAATTTTAAAAAAATGGTAAATTATAAATTTGGTTCCTATAGTTTGAAGAAAGGAAGAAATTAGAATCTAATCTCCAGTCTTGTTTGGAAAAAGTTAAAATTTAGCACCATGGTTTGATAAAATCTAAGAGATAGTCTATGTCATTTGTAATCGTTGGCAAATTAAATATGTGAAATAAGTCGTTATTCATGTGTTAATAATGACAATGGAGTTAAGTGATTAGTTAGACAAAAAAATTACATAATTTCCTCATGAATAGTTCTGCACGTACTTGATTCAATATCCATTACAAACGACATGAACTATTTTTTGAGTTTTATTTTATCGAACCATAAAAATTGAATTTTAATTTTTAAAATTATGGAACAAAATTATAACTTTCTCCGAACCGCACTAAAGTGTAACTTTAAAAATCATTGAAACTAAATTCTAACATTTTTTCCTTTTAAGTTCAACAAGGGCTGGGGGATCGAACTCGTGACCTCATAGTTCATAGGTATACATTGATGCCGTTAAATTATTGCTTTTGTTGGTTATTAGAACTAAATTCTAACTTTCTTTAAGTCCTAGAGACCACATTCATAAATTATAATTTACCAAAAAAAAAAAAAAAACAGAATGGAAAAAAAAGCAAGTTAAGGCACCTTGAAAGCAGCAGCATATGCAGCTTGCAAATTGGACATCCCTTCAAATGGCATTCGGTTGGTCAAGAGTTCCCATAATACAATTCCAAAGCTGTATACATCGACCTTGTTGTTGTAATGCTTCTTCTCTCCCTGGCGCAATGTCACAGTGCTGTACAACTGTGCAAGAAAAGTTGCACGCACAAATTAAGCCATCCTCAGAAAACACTTAACAACCCACATTATGATTATGAATTTATGCATCAAGATTATACTTTACGTTGAAGATCATAACGTATCATTGATCTGGATAAGATCATACGAGAGACATGTTACTTTCAGGATGCATAAAATTCTTATAACTTCTAAAATACTTATCAGTAACAAATCTTTAAGATCCCATTAATTTAACCTATAATTTTTATCTTTCTTTATATATAATTTCATGAGTATGGACCGTTGCAGCAAAAAGTGGCACATTTTACTTATTGGACAAATTCGTGCGAATGGATACATTGTTTTAGAAAATAAAAGGGGGAACAGGGTAATACACTCGGTTTCATTAACTAAGAGGTTAAGAAAGACACCTCCGGAGCCATCCAGCGGTAAGTCCCAGTTTCTGCAGTCATCATCTCAGTAACCGTTTCTTCTCTAGCAAGTCCAAAATCTGCAAGCTTCACAGACCTTTGATTTGCCGTAAGCAACAAATTGTCTACATCAAAGTCAGTTATTGATGTAAGTATTACGACATGTATGCGAAACCAGTAAATATACTTTCATTCTAGTTTGGAAGAAACACCATATTTTAACTAGTTACATGCTCGAAGCCGAGTAACACAACATAGGATTGAACTATAACATGTAATGTAAAATGCCCATTTGAGTTTGGAAACAAAGATAATGTCCAGCCATATTAAAAAGTAGACAAAGCAGCAAAATTAGCCCAATATATCCAAAGTAATGGCACATTAGAGATATATCCTCTTTTCAATCATTCATGCCATGGAAGAAAAAAAAAACATATTGATTAGAACTTTTAGTTTTAACTCACCATATCAATATCATCCAATAGAAAAAACTGTGTTTAAAAAACAAAAATCGAATTAAAGAGGGTAACAGAGCAGTGAAGAATCTTTAAATATCATCTCTAAACCAAAGTGGAATGTATAAAGAGGAGATTTAGCAAGCTAGGCGAAATCTACCAGAGAAATAGAAATTTCATAAATTGCAAGTTCTAAATCACACATTGTACTACATATTCTCTAGCTTATAATAGCAAGTAGACTTGATTGAGGATACCAGGTTTCAGATCTCTATGTATAATCCCATTCGCATGGAGACAATCCATTGCATGAGCAACATCCAAAGCAAAGTTAATCGCCATCCGAGGGTCCAGCTGTTGTTTACGATTATTCGTCAGATACTTCCTGAGTGACATTCCTGGTAATAGCTCTGTAACTATCACCATTAAAGGTTCTTTACAAGCTCCAATAAACTGCAAAGCAAATATCTTGCTATATTTGGTAAAATATATAATATAGAAAGAAATATTGAACCACTGCTGAAAACACTATATTTGTAATTTAAAAGAATAAGGTTAAAAAATGCAGATATACTTCAACTTGATTTACTCACCTTTACAAGATTTTCATGTTTTACTCGAGACATCATAATAACTTCACGGGCAAAGCGATTCTCAAGAGCTGCCTTTTCTTCTGGAGTACTCCCTCGATGGAGAACTTTAACAGCCACAATTTGATTCCGGTACCTAGAAAAATTACAAATGGACTTTACTTACATAACAAAGTCCACTTGCATTTCATACGTAAACTACTCTCTGTGTACAAGTGGAAAATGTTATGTCATGCAAGAATTCAAAACTAAGAACAAACATAGGCTTATGTTTCATGGCCCTTATGGACCATGGTCAAGCTCTGGAACATTTTTGCTTAAGAAACAAAAGACAGAATAAAAAATAATTGTCTAATTTTTTTAGACACAAACTATTTCTATCATGGGAGACACACTACTACTTTGGCTAGAGTTTCTGTGACTTTAGTCAGAATTTCCAGTGAAATAAACCTTGAGGTTTCAAACAGAATTTGTAATGGAATGGACTAGATTAAAGTATATTAGATACACAGGTTCGATACATATGAAATTAAACTTATTATGACAACAAAATAACTAGAAAACCAAATTGTATGTGCCACTTCCTTATTACTAAACTGTCAAGTTCTTCAAAAACACGGCTATATAAAACAACAAATGTTTACTCTACAATAGCAAGACAAAAAAATCACACTGACCTGCCTTCATAAACCTTCCCATGAGCACCCTCGCCAATTTTCGATCCAATGAAAAGTAATTTCGGATCAACAAGAAGATTATCATCAATAGTCAACTGTTGGGCGGTAATAGATCCGTTTTGGACTACTGGTTTCCGTTCCGCCTCAACAGAGTTCCTCTTAACTGGTTGCTGCTCGATTTCACTATCATCTCCCCCTCTACTCTTCTCGTTACAACTCATACTGCAACCTCAAATAAATCCCGAATTCCTCATACTAATAGGCTATCTACAAATTCAAGTCATAGTAACATCACTTCACTCATTCACATTCCTCGGATTCCAATCAGAAGAAGAACAACACCTTGAAACCACTAAACTAGAACTCAACTGCTGTGAGCATCGATCCTCCGTTAGGAACCATTCACATCAACAACTGTTCCTGTTCTAAAACTTTTCCATAAACGAAAAGAAAAACAGTGTTTATAACACAAATAAGCCAATCTCCAAACCGATCGATTTGGAATAAAACTTTTCCAATCGAGAATATAGCTAGCTCCCCAATCCGGGACAGTAATCAAAACTTCAAAACATCCGGCGAATCAGTAGTGGTTTGGTTGATTTGAAAGGCTCCTAACCTAAGCAAGGAAACCCTAAGAAAGTAAAAGAAACAAAATAACTTACAGTTGACGCCATAAATAGAGAGGAAGCTTTATCGGCGAGAAAGGAAAACGATAAGGAAAATCCATGGGGTCGTTATCTAGCTTGGAGTCTGGAGCTTGATTCTTGTTTCCATAGTTGAACAAAAGCATCTAAAGACATAAAAAGGGGAAGAAAACAAATAAAAGTAAAGCTCTCAGTTTCTCTCACTAGAATACTCTCTCTCTCTCTCTCTCTCTCTCTCTCTCTACCCACTGAGGAGAAAGAGCCGCTCCGAGATAATTCGAAGTCTCTGTTCCGACGACAACTTTGGATAATTTTTTCAAAAACCCAAAAAATTAAATTCAAAGGAAAAGAAAAGAGAAAAATATTATTTTTTACTATTTCAATTTGTTAATGTTACCTTTTAATTTTTAATAACAAAGTTATTTTTAATTGAAATAAATGGTTAGTTAAATGAAATAATGTATGTTAAATGGAATAAATTAATTTATTGTTATTCTAAAAAAGAAACTGATTTATCGTTCATCATTATTTTAATTTTGGATTAAAGTATATTTTAGTCTTTTATTAGGGTTTGTTTCATTTTGGTTTCTAAATTTTTAAATATTAGATTTTATTCTTTGATTTTGTTATTCGTCTAATTTTGGTCTCTCAACTTTAAAATGTCCAATTGAAATAATTAAAAGGATTTTGTAAATTATTTTTAAATTCTACCTAAAATATATAGACTATAATTGAACATTTCAAGTTTTTTTTAGTAGAATTTTTAAGCTATATTAAACAAGATGAAAAAAGTAAAGTAGTTTTTTTTCATAAATAATAAAAGGCGAAAAAATTCTATAGATATTAATTTTTTTGAAAACAAATTCAAATACAACAAAAACATAATTGATAACTTTAATCCACAAAATTAGTGAAATTGATGGTTTCAATTAACTGATAAAAAAACAAGTGTTATTAACTCAAAAATATTCTCTAAAGAAAATTAATTGAAAATAATAAAAGTTTTACATTAAATAAAATACTTATTTGGTTAAAATATTAAAATCTTTTGGGTAAACAAATGGACTAAATATATGTATTATATAAGTATTGGGCAATCGAGTAATAGGGAGCGTGGTATGGAAAACTTGTTGGACAAAAGTGATGGTGTGGGGCAGATCGTTGGAGTTGCCATTTGATCAAACTGTCCGCTGATTTTCCATCACTCTCTATGTTGACAGGACAATGCCCCACCGCCACTTGATTAAGACTTAGAAGCCGCCCCCATTGCCATTAACCCCATCCTCCCAATGCTTCTCTATCCCCACCTTAACTCTTGTATCCAATAATACCATACCCAAACAAATCCCATTTTATAATCATTTTCTAAATCATTGCTTTGTTTCTCATTCAAACACATATCTATATTTTGGGTAACAATTCAATTATTATTAATCGTGGAATATTATACCATAAAAAGTTTACATGGTTATGAAGTATAAGTTATTATAGCAGTAATTATGGTATAATTGTAGCACCGAGATTGTAAAGACCCGACCTCCTAGAGGTCCTAAACCTAGGTCTTTACTAACTTTGCATGAATTAAATTTTTTGAACATAACTTGTAAGACTAATTACTGGATTCGAATTAAACAAAACACTTTAATGATCATAACTTAAATAAAAACTTTGAACAACACTGGCCAGAATTAAAACAAATATTATTATTCCATTTCATAAAAGAATCCAGAAACAATCTCAAAAACATCCTAGGGCTCTTTGCCCAACTACATGCAGAAAGAA
>JBBMEF010000018.1:15962748-15987724 GCA_037832685.1 Sicyos baderoa | reverse complement strand
AAATTTGGTGCAATCTTGCTTTAAACTTGATAAAAATCAATTCAACAATAGACCTTCACAAACTAAACTAGAGTATTTAACCTTAGGATCAACAGCTCTAAATTAAAAAGAAAAAACACATAAACTTCAATGTGCCTTGGATCTTCGGTACTATCTTTTTTTTTTGAATTTTTTTCGGATATGTTGCACACTAAAAACTTTGCCAACAAACGAATATTTAAAATAACTAATTTGAATAAATGACCTTCTTAAAGATTAAAGTTAACTCAAAGATCTAAATTTTTGAAGAAGGAAGCTTTATAAAATTTGGTCGTTATCGAGGTGTTATCACTGGAAACATAAGCATCCATGCAGCAGTGTCTAATTGGAAAAGATTAGGCCACAAGGATAAAATCAAATCAAATCTAGAGTATGGCCAATAAGGATAAAATCAAAAATAAAACTAAATAATATCTAGAGAAGGCCACAAGGAATAAATAAGATAAAATCAAATCAAATCTAGATATTTATGGAAAAGATAAATCTTTCCACAATTTCAAGTAAATTGCAGACCGAAAAAGAAACCAGAAAACGAACGTCTTAAACTACGAATTTCAATGAACGCCCTTCTTGATGATTGAAGATAACACAGCAGTCGAAATTGTTGCAGAAGAACAATTTATCAAATTCGGTCGTTAGCAATGCGAAAACATAGGAAACATAAGGACTATTGCAGTAGTTTCAAATTTGACGGGAAATATTTTTTTTTTCTTTTCTTTTTCTTTTTTTCAGAATCAAAATATGATGAACAAATTGAATGAAAGTAAAGATAGTTAACCTCAGGAGTCAAACAACGTCGACCTCAGGCTCTGATACGAAATGATAAGTGCTGAATGTTGCTTTATTCTTACAAAGTTAGAGGTCCTTCTAGGATCCTTGTAAAAACTCACAATATAGGCAACTTAGATCGAACTTAGAATTTATGATTGTCACTCTTAGATTCTAAGACAACTCACTCCAGAATTAGTTTGATCAAGACTAATCCAATGAATTGATTTAACATCAAACCTAAAGCAAGATTTGAAACAATGAAACACCAAAAGGGGTTCAAGAAAACACAAGTTTTAATTCATCAAAATCTGAGTTTTACAACTTAGTTCATGATTATTTATAGCCTAAGAGAAATAAACCTAAAAATGAAACTATTACCATAAATGATTAAACCTAAAAAAAGGAAACTATTACCATAAATGATTAATCCTAACAAAAAGAAAACTATTACCATAAATTATTAAATCTAAAACAATTAAAAACATTCAATGATATTCTCACGTGATCTTCATTTCAATCTCTTCTTCACTTGTTTTTGTTAATGTTGTAAATAAATTCGGGTTGAAAAGGCTTTGTCTCTTCTTGTGCATTGGCAAGCTTTTGAAGATGTAATATATATTCCTCTTGAATCTTCTTTGTCTTGCTCCTTGTAATAGGTCATTCGGGTACATGTAGTGGATTGATTGTGTGATTTATATCAACATCGATTGAAAATTGTTCGTGGCAATAATTGAAAATGAGATATACACCAATTGAAGACATGTATACTGAGTTTCGTCCGGAATAGAATTTATTTTGTTATTATTATTATTTTATTATACAGGAAAAGCCCCCTAAATTCTGTACACTGAAACCATTTTTATTTAATTTTTTATTTTTGAAATTTAAGTTTTTTTGCTTTAGAAACAATACTTCCACTTTATTTGTTTTACCGTCTATTTTCATAAACATTTGAAGTCTATTTGATATTTTTCAACAATGTTTTTGAAAGAAAAAAAATCTTATTAAATTTTTAACAAGTCATTTTTTCTATTTAATTTTATAAACATTTGCAAACTTATTTTGTCCACATACAATAATTTTTATGACAAAATACTTAATATACCAGTCATGATCATGGTTAAACATGACCTTTCACACTTGTTACATTTCTAATCTTCAATTCACGCTTAACATTTATTCCTTACATCGAGACTCAGGGGTATAGTTGATTATTTTGTTTGATGTTAATTCATTTTAACTCTACAATCACAGAGTCGAATCTACAAATTGATATTTGACATTCATATTATTTTAGAACAGTTATGTACTCTATGCTGGTTTATTGGTCTCCTTTTTTTTCAATTTATACAAATGAATGTTAAATTTATAAATATTTGTGTAGATTTTTCCTGTGTACAAAACAAAATATGAAAAAAGAAAGTCGTAATCATGGCATCACCCAAAACTTCCACTTATAACATTTTTAATCTTTAATCCCTTAACGCACACTAACATTTTAATCCTTGCAAGAGAATTTATGAATTTACTTAGGCATGTATATAATTATATTTTCTTGTTTAAAAAAAAAAAAAAAAAAAAAAAAAAAAAAGTATGTAGTAGAAAGGCGCTAATGAATGCTCACGTTAGAAAATTCATATAAATAGATAAAGAAATAAAGATCAAGAAAAAATTTATGTGATGCTAAATATTAAAATAGAATATTAGATAGATGGAGCTAACATAAAAATATTGAAAATTTTAGGAACCAATATAAATTATTTCTAATCATAGGTTTCATTATTTTGTTCTTTTTTTTTTTTTTTTTTTTTTGAAAACGATTGTTTTGTTATCTACTTTAAAACTAAAAATAAATAATGTTCTAAAGATTGAAAAAGAATAATTGTAAAATGGATTTTTTTAATTATAAATTTTTCTAGAAATTAGGGGGAAAAACAAGCTTAACTTTATTTTGAAACTAACAAAAATTAAGCTCAACTTTATTTTGAATTAAGAAAAAACAATCTAAACTTTATTTATTTTTTATTTTTTTGTCCAAACTAGCTTTCACGCACCTCGACTAATGTCAGAGGACATAACCTTACAACATTTGGATGTCAGGAACACACGTAGAAAAATTAATTCTTAAGAAGTTAGCCACCACCATGTAAGCTAAATTTTATTTTGAAATTAGGAAAAAACCAAGCTTAAATTTAAAACAAAGTTAAAACCTTTAGAAGGAAATGGAAGTACCAGCAATGGAGAGAAAAATAGTAATACAGCAGGGACAGAAAGTCAGAAAGTCCAAGTACTAGAATCCTGCAATTTCTACCCAACTAGTCTTGGTCTAATTTACACCCCAAAAAAAAAAAATCCCGACCTAGAAAATAAAATAATGGTCTCTACAATATTAGGCTTTTCTGAGCTAGACTGATCCGATTGTCCTCCAAGTTGCATACATCTTCGGGCAAAAGAAATGTGCATTTTTGACCTACGTATGACGGCTCAGGGTGTCGGTGTAGTGAAACCAATCTGACAGTGGTTGTATTTTGTAACATTTCAAATTGAATGCTGCAAAAATAATAAGAACAATAATAAGCTTAACATGTAAATATTCTCAAAAAATAAAAGGCTTCACATGTAAATTTCCATGAACTGGACATAATAGAGCCTATCCCTGAAAAGTAAGGCCAAAGCTATTAAGAGTAAAGAAAGAGGCACATAAGCTAATAGGGAGAAATACCAAAGATTAAGGCTTTGTTTCTCAAGTTTATTACGAGGCGAATATATAAAAGAATATCAGTTCCTATCACATATGTAATCAGT
Organism: Sicyos baderoa; assembly: GCA_037832685.1. Taxonomy (NCBI): domain Eukaryota; kingdom Viridiplantae; phylum Streptophyta; class Magnoliopsida; order Cucurbitales; family Cucurbitaceae; genus Sicyos; species Sicyos baderoa. Next base: position 15,984,109 of record JBBMEF010000018.1, on the reverse strand, counting down.
CTCTTCTCCCTATCTCTTTCTTTCTTTGTATTCATCATTTGTTTTGATAAAGTTATAACTTTTTCACTATATGAATGAAATTATTTTGTTTCCTATAAAATATATATATTTTTTATTATGGTCGAGAAGTGCAGTGTAGTTCTTCAAATAAGTTAGGGTTCGCAGTTTAGAGGAAAGCAACAAATTTTCTTAATCATAAGTGTTCGAACCAACTTATGCGCACTTTAACTGTTTCCATAGAGCATACCATTTGAGTCTATAGCATTTTGAAGTCAAGAACACTCATAGAACCATCATGAAGTCGCCTAGTGGTCAAGAGGGCCTTGAAGAACTAAGAATTGTTGTGTTCAATCTATGGTAACCACCTACCTATGAATTAATATCCTAAAAGTTTCTTTAACATCCAAAAATGGTAGCATTGGCCTGGATAATCACGAAAAAAATTAAAAAAAAAAAAATCAAGAAGAAATTAATTCTTAAGTAAGTGGTAGTCATCATAAATTAAACTCTATCGCTTCTGAGTTATATACAAATAGAGTTTATTTTTTTTTTGTTAAATTTTCTATTCTTTGCTGCTGGAAAGCTTACCATATTAGAATTTGGAATGACTAGAGTCTATTCAACTTTTGCCACTCCTACGCCAGGAACGCTGCTTTCAACTACTGTTTCTCTTACAAACCTGGAATACCAACAAAAGCTTCGTTTTTCAGGAAATCAATAAAACCCCAATAATCTTTACTACTATTACCATCACCAAATTTATTCATACCTTGCTAACTTATCCTTCGATGATTGCAATATGTAAATTGATAGAATAAAAGAGAGCGTGAGACCTGTTGCATCACAGCATCACAGCATCACAGCATCACAGCATCACACCAGTCAGACATGTTGGAATAAACTTTAATCATTTATTAATTTGTTAAAATGTTGTTTTATAGGTTTTCCAATTAAAGAATTAGTAGATCTTTAATTTATAAATTAGTAGAAAACATTTTTGATAAATATAAAGCCAAATATGCTTTATAAGAGCCTTGGAGGCCAAGTATTGTAATAGGCTATAAATAGAGTTTTCATTCCATAGACCAAAGTAGAGAAAAAAAATAGAGAGAAAGGAAGAGAAAGTGCTAGAACAAGAGAGGAAATTGTAGAGTGTTTTTTAGAGAAATAAAGAAAAGCGTTGTAGAGAATTGTTGTGTGCCTTGTCTCTCCAATCCGCAAAGCGAGTGCGATTGTTTGTCTTGATTGTCTTATTTTGTTTATACGCATTTAGTTCCTACAAATTGGTATCAAAGCCGATGGCGAACGTGAAGGGACAAATGTTGCAGCAACTATTGACGAGGGCGAATTACAAAAATTGGACCATCCGATGAAAACTCTTCTCGAATCTCATGATGCATGGGAAGTGGTCGAAAAAGGTTTCGTAGAACCAGAGGATACCGCAGATTACACGGCGACTCAATCAAAAGCGTTGGAAGAAACACGTTTGATGGATAAAACGGCATTGTATATGCTCTTCCGAGCAATGGACGAATCTGGCTTTGAGAAGATTATGAGTGCAACTACTTCAAAAAGAGTGTGGGACACTATAGAAAAAGTGTTCAAAGGAGCCAACCAAGTCAAGCAAGTACTCCGGACTCTTTGTGGCGAGTTGGAGAGCATGAAGATGAAGGAGTCATAAAGCATATCTGACTACATCACGCGTGTACAGACGGTGGTGAATCAACTCAATCGCAATGGTCAAAAGCTAACCGATGCGCGAGTTGTTGAAAAGATTTTGAGATCATTGACGGATAATTTCGAGAATGTGATGTGCGCAATAGAAGAGTCAAAGAATCTTGCAACACTTACAGTAGACGAATTTGCAAGTTCTCTTGAGGCACACAAGCAACGCAAGAACAAGAAGAAAGAGAAAACACTAGAGCAAGCGCTTCAGCCAAAGCGTTAATCAAAGACAAAAATGTACTATATTCTAAGCAATCTCAGGGTAGAGGTCGCGGCCGAAGAGGTCGTGGATATGGTCGCAATAGTGAAAGTGACAGTCATGATGCAGATAAGGGACATAGGAGCAAAGGAAATTGGCGCGAAAAAGGACGCAGTCCAAGAAGAGGCGGTAGATCGAATCAATCAAATATTAAATGCTTCAAGTGTCACAAGTATGGTCGCTATGCAAGTGATTGTACTACTTACAAATGTTATAATTGCAAAAAAGTGGGTCATTTTGTGAGAGATTGTCGAGCGGATAAAAGAGTTGAAGAAACAACAAACTTAGCATTAGAAGGTGATGCGAATAAAGACATTTTGTTGATGGCGCATAAGGAAGGTAGCTACAACAATGAAACTATATGGTATCTCAACTCAGTGGCAAGCAACCATACGTGCAGAGTATTTATTCAAGGAATTGCAGAATATAGAAGACGGTCATGTTTCTTTTGGCGATGCATCAAAAGTGAAGGTTAAAGGCAAAGGTACAATTTCTTTTGTGCAGAATGATGGCTTAACGGGCTCAATCTAGGATGTTATTATGTACCAGCCTCAAAACGAAAAATAATGAAGCAATATTGGTCAAGAAAGTTATGAACATAAATATAATATTTGAGATTTGAAATAATAAAAACATGTTTGGTTACGGTGGGAGGAAAAGGGAAAGGAAGTGGAGAGTAAATTGTTGTTGGGTGGGAATGGAAGGAAAATGAAGTGGTAATAAATTGGTGTTTGGTGGGAAGGAAAGATAAATGATGAAGTTTTTTTAATAGATATTTAATAATATTTTAAATAAAATAAGATTTATTTATTAATAGAATTTAATTTTAAAATTTATTTAGTTTAATTTATTATTCAAGTAACATTTGAAATTTAGTAGTATCACATAAAAAAAAATTAAGTTTAAAAACTTAAAACAATATGATTTAGAATAAAATATAAAAATTTAACTCGAATGATATCTAATTTTTTATCTACAAACAAAACTTAATTAGTTTAATTATTTAATATTTCAAATTTCAAATATACAATCTTGATGAGTTTTAAGGACATTGAGAATTTACCATCAACAGCACATCCTCTGTATTATATTTATAGCAGATTAATTTCTATCACTCATTGAATTCTATTAGTGATAGAACTCAATTTAGATTTTCTATCATTGGTAGAAAATAAACGAGTGATAGAATAAGTCTATCATTGATTGAATTCTATCACTAATAGAAATGAACGAGTGATAGAACTGAATTTAGATTTTCTGCTATAAATAAATTAGTTTTGATTTTATGCTATAGATGGAAATATTTTACCATTTTTTGCTATACATGCAAAATCCTATAACATTTATAAAAAGAAAAGATGGTTAATATTGCATTTGAAAAGAAAAGATACACAATAATATATTAAAAATGAATATAATCAAATAAGTTAACATTAACACATTATCTCTAAATAATATTTAAAAAATAACGATTATTATTTTTGATAATATACTTTTGAACAAATACAATAATAAAACTGTAATTAAAAAAAATTAAAAAATTAAACGAAGAAAGCACTCACTTGAAAATTAAAATATTTTAAAACAAAAAATAATTAGAAATTAAAAGAGTAAAATACCATTTTAGTCCCTGAACTATCATGCAAATTCTATTTTGGTCTCTGAACTATCAAAAGTTCAATTTTAGTCCATAAACTATTGTTTTTGTTTCATTTTGATCCCTAAACTTTCAAAAGTCTAATTTTGATCATTAAACTTTCTAAAAAATTTAAAAGTGGTCCTTGGATTAGAAAAAAAAAATCTTAACCTCGATTAAAAGTGATGAGGTGTCCAAATAATAATAAAAAAATAAATTTATTATCATTTTCTTTTCTTTCTCAACTCTTTCCACCCCTAAAATCCTCTGTAATTGATGAGGTACCATGCAAGCATAGAATGTTTGGCAACGGAGATAGCCTGCAGTGGTGGGATTTAAACAATCCCACGGGCCACATCAATTCCTTGTTTGGCGTAAATTCTCATTCTCCACTTTTTATCGTCAATCCACCATTCAAGACTTATTTAAATAGATATATATATCACTCTATCATCTATCAAATGCCTAATATATTTTTTACTTTTAAATTTACGATATTTGGCTTCGCTTTGGTTGGCGAAGATTTAAAATCCTATTAAATATAAAACACAATTTTACAAAGGATTTGAGGTTAAGATTTTTTTCTAACTCAATGACTACTTTAAAACTTTTTAGAAAGTTCAAAGATCAAAATTGAACTTTTGAAAGTTTAGGGACCAAAACGAAATAAAAGCAATAGTTCAATGACTAAAATTGGACTTTTGAAAGTTTGGGGATCAAAATGAAACTTACATGATAGTTCAGGGACCAAAATGGTATTTTATCCAAATTAAAATTATATAAATATTAAACAAATAAAAAATAAACTGAAAAGTATATAAGGAAAATCATAAAAGAAAAAAAATGTTAAAAGAAAAATATTAAATGAAATCTTTTCCAAAAAAACCATTGAATGAAAATGGTCTGTAGGAGGGAAAAAAGAAAACTGTTAAATGTGAATAAATAAAACAAATGATCTGTAGAAGGGAAAAACTATATTTGTTAAAAAAGAAATTAGAAAATAATAATAATAAAATGTGGCATGCGCCACTCAACCCTTCTTGCCGTGGGATTGTCAAATGGAATTTAACAACACCCATCATATCCTTACTCAACTCAGCCCCAAACATGTCCTAAACAAATAAAATACATTATTTTTATTAAAAAAATTCATAAATGCCAAATCATTCCTAAATAACAAAAACTCTCCTACAACTCCACAACAAACATCAAATGCTCTTATTATAACCCCTCTAAAAACAAACACATCTAAACGAGCTCTTATTATAACTCAACTAAATCCTCCACAACTTTTCATCCAAACGAGCTCTTAAGAATTATATTATGGGGGTTTTTCGTGTACAACAAAAATGAGCTAAAAAATTGCATCTATAGTACAAAACTGAAAATAATTGCACATATATCAAAAACGGAAAATGGGCCATTTGAAAAGAGTAATTGAGTTCAATCACTGTTAATTAATTGATTCAATCGAATAAAAAGGATGGAGCTCAATCATTTAACAAACTGATAGAATACAATCAAATATTGCTGATTGAGTTCAATCACTCGGAATTTATAACTTTAAGGAGAAATTGGTATAAACCAATTTTTGATAAAAATGTGCTATAATTCTAATAAGGGTCTTAAAGTTGGTATACACCCCCCAAAAGCGCGATCGCGCTCGCGATCCATGCTCCAACCCTCCTCGCGCGCGCCGTAGCGCCACTCCCCGGTCTCTCCGCCTCCGCCCCGCGTCCCGGACCCGCCGCCGCTGACGACCCCCCTTGTGCCGCTGTCCCTGTCTCCGTTCCGACCCAACCCGGTCGCCGCCGTCGCGCACTTGGCCGACGTTTCACCCGCTACCAGCCCCTTGCCCGAGCCCTCCTTCCCGGGACTCGTCTCCTCCGGCTTCTTCCCAAAATATTGTAGCATCGCGTCCCTCATCACGGCCATATCCGACACGATTCCGGCAAATTGAGTCTTCAATCATTGTTCGAATCCCTCAATTCCTTGTTCGCTTCCTTCAATTCCTTGTTTGATTCCTCGACTTCTTGCATCCTAGCATCCATCCTTGTTTCGACCATCCCAAACGAATCGAATGGCTCTGATACCAAAATGTTAAGAACTAACACAAGCTTGATTGAATAACGAATAATTGTATTGAGTTTCTTCCCAAGAACCAGAGCAAAGCCTCAAGTTCTTGGATAAAAAAAACAATGACCTAATTCTTCCTATTTATACTAAACCATGGAATTTACTAAACTACCCTTCATTAACATAATAAATCTAATAACATAATTAAAAGCAATATTAAAGTCTTAAAGCTACTCTTCACTTCTTATTGCGCCGCTTGTATACTTGCAACACCTTCGGGATCGTATCAGACTCCAATCATTGATTTGGGGGAAAGATGCTCTATTCTGAATTTTAGAGTATAAATTCTTGTAAAAAGAAACGAATTCCATTTCAATGTCACTGTCTTTCACAATACTATCCCCATTCACAGATGATAATTCAATGATAGTGTTTTTTCGTCTATTTGCAGCCACACATCTATGAAAAAAGGAGCTGTTTTCATCACCTAACGCCAGCCAATGTGCTTTACTTCTTTGAATCCATAACGCTTCTTCTTTAGCCACGATGTCAAGAAGTTCAGCCTTTGCTTTAGATCTTGAAAATAAGTCATCTTCAATCAGATCGCCCAAATCCTCCTTAGCATCGATAGAGGCAATCTCCTCTTTAAGACTAAAACATCTAGCTTTGTGGTGTCCATAAGTCTCTTGATTCCATAACTTGATAGTTTGCTTGAGAGACTTAAGTTTCATAATAAAACCATAACCCGGCCATCCAAGAAGAATATTTTCTGCCCACCACTTTTCTAATAAGGGCCTAAAAGAATGATGATCCAGCCAAGAGTTCATGAACCGAAAAGGGGTAGGCCCCCGTCGTTCTCTTCCCAAATTCAAGCAAATGGGATAGTGATCCGAAGTAATTCGTTCGAGTCTTCTAGTTGATACTGATTCAAACTTGGATTCAATGCCTCCCTTAATTAAGAATCTGTTGATGAGGGTCATGGTCGGGGATTCACGACTGTTCGTCCACGTATATAAGCCATTTGATAAGGAGATGTCAGTCGGACCAGAATTGCTAATAAACGAGTTAAATTTCTTCATTCCTCTTGTTTGAACCCCAGCATCCGATGTCTCCCAAGTCCATCGGGTGATATTAAAATCCCCTCCAGCAATCCAATTTGGATAACACTTGAGTTTAATTCATCCAATTCCTTCCAAAGCAACTCCCTTTCTCTATACTCATTAGGTCCATAAACCCCTGTAATCCACATCTCAAACAAATCAGCTAAAACAAATTTTACAGAGACTGTGTATTTACCTTTGATGATTTGGGAATCTTTTAAAATGGATTCATTCCAAACCATCAAGATACCACCCGAGGAGCCAATGGCATCTAAGGAACTCTAAGCTAATCCTCTGGAGCTCCAAATTGATTTAATGAAATTTCGATCAATCGAAGGCCTTTTATAGTCTCTTGAATGATCAAAGTAGCTGGATTGTGCTGCTTCATGAAACCTTTGATCAGAGCTCTTTTCTTCCAGTGTCCTAACCCTCTCACATTCCAGGATATAATCTTCATGAGGAACTAGTTGACCCACTATTCTGTTTATGCACAGAATTGCAATCATAATTAATGGAAGATTTAAGGCCATCTAACTCCCGCTTCCAGCTCCTCTGTTTTTTCTGCGCTGTGCTATGTCCCTTGTTTGACGGCATGGTGGCAATATAAAGCTTATTCTTTTCAAGCCAAGGAAAGAAATAAGGGATCAGCGCAGTTGTTTCAGGCGGAATATTAACATCTAAAATCCGGTTCCAAGCCAAGGTCGTGGCCTCCGATAGAAAAAAACCAGTCCTCTGTTCAGCCAAAGAGTTGTCTATTCGCAAAGGGATTGGCTCATGTTGATCCTCGTGTTGCTCCTTGAAAAAAGAATCAAGGTCGTTTAAAGCTTCTCCCTGATGAATCGTCAATCTCTGTTCACTTTCAAGGGTATCTCCAGGTGAGGAGCATCCATCTTTCGAGACATTCGATTGATATACGACAGATGTAGAGCATCGAGTACCAGTGATGAGAAACGATGGATGATTATCAATGATGATGGGTTTTATGGTTCGGGGGGAAGTTTTGGGATAGATAATTGGCAGCTTGGTACGAACAGAGATGGTTTTTTTTGGTGAATGAATTTGGATAGCCAAGGACGAAGGAGCAGTTTCGAGAGAGGATTTTTCTTGGTGGGGCCCAAGGCTTGGTTGGTTTGGTTGGTTTTTTTGGTTAGCAATCTGGTTAGATGGACGAGAAAGTTGGTATGTTGTGCCAGGGAAAGCTTCAGAAGCTAAGGCCGAAAAAGAAGGAGATGAGGGGATAGGAGGAGATACAGACCTGTCACCATCGATTCTTTTGGCACTTTTTTTCTTGGTCACCGGAACCCACTCCCAGACAGCAGCGCGTGAGGATCAAGATGCTTTAGCACTTGCCAGAATTTTTCAATGAATACTCTGTAAATATCCGTTTTGAATTTTCCCATCGAAAAAAAGGATCAATCTTGACTGTAACCTCTCCATAAGATGACGATACGAACAGAACCTCAACAGGGATGAAGCCTCTGTGGTTTTCTTTGATTTTAATGTTCACCTCCATCATGTCGATCCTTGTGAGAGTCTTTTGAGCAGTTTCAATGTAACATCCACACTCATCCCCAATCGATTTGAAGCTCTGAATAGACCATAAGTCCAGGGGCAAATCACGAACATGAATCCAACTTCCATAGCGAGGAACCACCGGGATGCTTAAGAGCACTTTCGAATCGTATTCCCAAAAACGGACATTGTATTTTCCAACTTTAAACCATTCCCCAGCCCGTGCTAGAGTAGAAAAAAGATCTCTGTTTTCGCAGGCAAGAAGAGCTTTATCGGGTAGTAGGGGACTGATGGCAACGTCAACCAAGGCAACCTCATTCAATGCTTCTCTGATATCCTTCCATGTCTTATGAAAACACTCTCTGTATTATAAAGGATGTTGAGAGATTCAGAGGGAGAAGATAATCAATAATTTTTTCTTTCGGTCGATCTTTCTGATGGCTCAAAATCAACAGTCCTTTTATTCCAGACATTGCTCTGTTCAACTTCGCTGGTAATAAAAGACTCCTTTTTTTGGTTGAGAAGAGGACGACAATTGGTTGGAGGTATTAATGGTTTTAATGGATTTTGGATTCACTTTGCCTTCATTAAAAGCTTTTATGCTCCTGTGAAAATTTGACCATCCCCTCTCATCATTCCCCGTAGGAATGATAATCTTGTTCGATGCTCCATTGGGCGCAATTCTATGAAATTCTGCACAGTACCCTCTTCTAGATGGACATTTCTCAATCCATAAAACAGATCCCCCTATTTGAAGCTTATAAAAAAATTTCTAGATGGACTTTTCAAAATTTGAACTTTTATCCTTGAAGATTCTCCTGTTCCTTTCCAGCCAAATATTCCAGCAGAATGCTCTGATGAAATGCTCCCACAGGATCTTTTTCTCCTTTTTGAAAGGGTGTCCCAAAAGAGTTATGGACAGTAATGAATGAGGATCCGGTTGCAAAGTAATTGGCCAATTGAAAGCATCTCATTAGAAATGTCCTAGATTTATTTTATCCTAGATTTATTTTTCAAACAATGAAAACAAAACAGAAATTAAGCCTGAAATTTTCAAAGTGCGTGTATAATGATTTTTTTTATGGAAAACAGAGACCAACTTTCATTGATAAATGAAAAGGTTACAAAAAGTGTGTGCATAATGATTAATGAGCTTGTTATGTTGTATGGTGCTGATGTGATGTATGTGAATCATTTAGATGCAGAGAAAGTAAGGTAATCAAAGAAATGGGCCGCTCATGAAGCAAGCAAATAGAGGAGCATTAGTTAGCATTACAGAATTAACATGTTTTTACCTGATCCGAACAAAACATATAATCCGGAAGTCACATCAATTTCTGATTGCTCCTTCCTACAACACGCCAAGAACATAGGTTTAACAGAACGCGGCCCGGTAAAGCTTAATCTCAATAATGTGCATTTTGTATAATCAAATTATAGAGTTGTTAATGACAAAACCTCGAGGTACAACAAGATTTGCCACATCAGAACATGTAATAATGTTTCCCCTTTATATTCCACTTTTTGTCTCTGTTTTCTTATCCTTTCACAAACACAATTGACTGGTTGATTCATTTTTTAGTGGCCAAAAATAATTTCAGTTTCATTAACATTGTAAAGTGACTAAGGTCAGGAAATATTGCCCCATGATCATGGTTGAGATACGTGTAAGCTGGTCTCGCTATCAAAAAAAAAATCACCGTTGAATCCACTCATGAATCAAATCCTAAGGAAGAATTATGTCGTGGTGTTATCATTCAAATCATTAACTACAATATCATTATCGTTAATATTATTGTTTAAACAGCGATCTACTAAGAGAATGGTTTACACATATATGCAAAGTATATATGTATATGCATCCATTCATACGAATAAGAATTTATAAGCTTCTGAGTTCTGATCTTACCATGTATAACGGACAAGTATATGCTTTGGCCAATGCTGTTGATCCCAGAATTGTTTGCTAATATGTGGATGCGTATCAATATCTATTGACAAGAAAGTAAGCGGTCAGAAGGCGAGGAAAAACTTCACCCGGACTACAGAGCAAGATATGTGTTACGAATTTAACAACTTAACAAATATGAAATGATATTAGACTTAAACAGGAACCCACTTCTCATATTATCAGTCCTCCTATATGGTATTAGACTTACGAACGCTTGAGACCGACTGTGTTACAGAACTTAAATTACACTGCAAGAATCATCATGGCGTCAATCAACAGATAAAAGCAAAGAAACAACTGTTTTGACCATCTCATGTTTGAAATAAGTCTCTTAAAAAACAGTGAATGTGAGTGTGTCTCTTGTCTAGGTAGCCATCAACAAACATGCTAAAAGAAACAATTTCAACAATTAACCCAGATCCTATTACATTTTAATATGATTTCAGAAAAATGAACCATATACCTATATATTTTTTGAATAAGAAACAATTTCAATATAAGTATGAAATTTTATGGCAAATTGCCAGTTGCAAAAATGAACCATATACCAGTTACAAAATGAACCATATACCTATACAGTGTTTTAAAAGGCGCGCCTAGGCTCAAGTCCCACCTTTAGCGTCTCGCTTGTCCCAGACGAGGTGCGTGTAATAAGGCGCGCACATTATTACGCCTTACATGAAGCCCCGAGCGCCAAAAGGCGTGCGCCTCATGGAATTTTTTATTTCCTTTGCGCTTTTTGTGTTTTAGATCCCCGTATTAGACCATTCGAAGCGTGTGAAGATTGATAGTTGAATATTATGTATGTTTTTATATATTATTCTTGGATAAAACTTCATTTATATTCATGAAAAGTGTTTGTATTCTGTATACACACATATATATAATTTTTTTGTGTTTTTTTATATAGTGCGCCTTAAGTAAAAAAAAAAACCCGCCTTTTGGTGCGCCTTGCGCCTCAGGCTCAAGAGGGCCATTGCACCTTACGCTTTTTAAAACACTATACCTATATAAAGACACGGACTTCCTAGAGATGGCAATATTTCACATAGTGGTGCACTGCAGTGCCAATAAGCATTCTGAAAAGCTAGGTCTCCCATATTAATTCTAGGTATGTGAGTAAAGTGGATAATTGTTAAGCTTAAAACGAAAAACGGCTCCACAGGTGCATGGATTTTTGCAGGTGCACGTTTCAAACATTCAATTCATTTTTTTGTAGAGTTCCCTATTATCTGACTGGGTAATATAAATATTTTAAAGCAAAAAAGAAGGTAAGGAAAGAGTGTGGAGAGGATTAACAGAATCGAGATATACATATATGAGGCATGTCAACTACTTTGGCTGTCACGCCATGAAGATCACTTCCAGAGTATCTCTGCAGCACAAATAAATTGTCGGTAGCTGTCAGATGTAAGTAGTCAGCAGCGCGACTCAGCTTAACAGATATCTAATCTATATATAATAGATACCATACCAAGTTGACATCAATCATTGGGACTTCAGTACTTTTGCGATTTATCACAAGAAGCCATGGGACAAGAAACTTTTCTTTTCCAACTTGAAAGGATCTACAATCAAATAAGATGCATGCCACCAAATAGCTCGATAAGTGCAACAATCAACAAAACAGGATAGAATATTGTGGCAAGTACAAAAGCAAACACAATGTATTAATAATCAGAAGAATCGAGATCAACCATAACCTCAATTGTGGTTCATGTAATCCATGTGATAGCTTTTCATATCCAATATTATTTATTATTGTAAAATCTATGGATTATTGATATCTCAACCGTTCATCACATATTTTGGTGCCAACTTGCTATGCTTAATATCTTAGCAGGTCACAAAAAGTAAACCTATAATCTTCTTCATAAATATCTAAAACTATAAATCGCATTTTTAGCAATTAACTCAACTCATGGTAGTGAAAAGCAATCTGTTGATAAGATAATAATGTATCACAACAGCCTATTCCCATCTTTATAATTTGAAATAAAAATTACGATAATATGAGGAGATTGTGTGCATGAAAAAACCTTAGGGTTATAATCCCTAAACGTCACCTACACTCATAGAGATTCAAACTTCTCCATTTCTACATAGTAAGTGCAATGCAACAGATATTCAAAAACTTAGTTGAGCAAACAATACAAACTCAAAGATCAGGCATTAAGAAATATTGCAAACCTTCTAACAGATTTTGAAAGTTAGACAAATGACGAGAGAAGATATTTCAAGTCCGGATATTGATTGTGATACGCCTCCAGTAGTGAAGTATGTCTATTCTAGGCGACGGAAACAAGACAAAGCTTAAGCAGTGTTCGCCGAAGCGGAACCAGCGAAACGAAAGAGAGCTTCGCCAAAGCGAAGCACCAGCGAAGTGAAAATGGTTAAGTAGTTAGACAGTTAGTGAAAAAGCTGTTAGGAAGGAGTTAGTCGGTTAAAGGAGAGTTGTTAGTCAGTTGAGAGTGTTAGTATAAATAAGAGAGTAGTATGTAGATGTAGGCATTGAAGAATTCATTTGTAAAAGAATCTCTATTGAGGTTTAGGAGAGTGAGGAGCTCTAGAACTCCTTAGGCTTGTAAGCTCTTGCGATTCTATCAATCAAATTGCTAGTTCTTATCAATTTGGTATCAGAGCGCAGTTTGCGATCGAGGAATGGCAGCGAAGATGGATACTCGCATGAAGGTGGTGGAAGATTTCATCGAGGGAGCGTCGGTGAAACAGCAGGATTTCGAGGCTCGCGTCGAATCGAAGTTCGTCGAGTTTGAGAAGATGTAGAAGGTTGCGGAAGATCGCGTCGAACAGAGGCAGAAGGTGGCGGAGACTCGCATCGATCGTAAATTCGATCTAATCTGTGAGCAATTGAAATCGCTGAGGGAGGAGAGAGCAGAGGTTCGAGGGTCGTCAAGACCAGAGAAACCGGAGGATGCGGAGCAGATTCTAGTGGTGGGATCGGGAGGAGATTTAGCGAAGTGTGCCGGTTCGGAACAACAAGGGATTCGCGCTCCAACGGATAAGGAAATTCCTCTATTTGATATGCGTTTACGTAAACTCGAAGTTCCGATTTTCAAAGGAACAGAGGAGGAGGATCTGATTGGGTGGATACATCGCGTTGAGCGATATTTTCTTGTCAATCGTTTGACGGAGGGTGACAAGCTAGATGCAGCAATCATGTGCTTAGAAGGGGAAGCGTTGGATTGGCATCAATATGAGGAGGAGTTCGCTGTGATTCAATCATGGGAGGTGTTTAAGGAACTATTGTTGGACAGATTTCAGCCGGCGAAGCAGGGCAATAGGTACGCAAGGTTGATGAAGTTGCAACAAGAAGGGACGGTGCGTGAATATCGGCGTTTGTTCGAAAAGTACTCAATAGGGTTGAGGGATTTTAGCGCCGGTGCTCGAGAGGGTAAATTCGAAAGCGGCCTGAAGGAGGAGATTCAGAGTGAGTTGCGAAAACTTCAACCGGTTGGGTTGAAAGCGAAAAAGAATATTGCGCAGCTTATTGAGGATGAAAAGGGGACCTACCCCGAGAAGAAGGTCGACGAAGGGCAGACTGGCCTGGAAAAGAAAAGCTCGACGTCGGGGACTGCGGGTAGTGCGGGGGCCACGAGTTCGCTAAGAGGGCCAAATATGCGTGCGTTTACATTCACGCCCCACCGAGCGCAAGCGAGCGGGTCTACGACGGTTAGTACAAACGCGTCCTAAATAAAAGGACCGTATAAGCGGTTGACGGACAGCGAGATCAGGGCAAGGAAGGACAAAGGCCTTTGTTTTCGTTGTGACGAAAAAAACTTTCCGGGACATAAGTGCAAGAAACCAGAATTAAATGCACTGCAGCTTTTGATAAGTCGCGATGAAGCAACGTCGTTGGAAGGAGAGGAAATGACCGAGCCTCCGTTTGGAGCGGAAGAACCGGTGGAGACACTAGGCGCCGGTTGTGACCATGAGATGGCTTCGCTTTCGCTGAACTCGTTGGCTGGGCTGAGCTCACCTAAAACGTTGAAGGTTCGCGAGAATATTTTGGGGCTCGATGTAGCGATTCTTGTGGATACCGGAGCAACGCACAATTTTATTTCGGACGAAGTGGTAGCGAAATTGAGCTTGGCGGTGTCTCTGTCAGATGAATATGGAATAGTCCTCGGTACGGGAGGCTCGATAAGGGCGGCGGGATTGTGTAAAGACGTGGTTCTCCAGCTGGGGGATCTGTTGATCGTCCATGATTTTTTGCCGTTACCATTGGGTAGCACGGACGTTATTCTTGGGGTATCTTGGCTCCAATTGCTGGAGAAGGTAGAGTTCGATTACCGAACGCTGCAGATGACTTTCGCTATAGGGTCGTGGAGGGTGAAGTTGCAAGGGGATCCTAGTCTGGTGAAAGCACAAGTCTCGCTGAAGTCCATGATGAAATCGATGAAAAGTGAAGACCAGGGGTTGCTGATTGAGCTTAACCTCCTCAGTATGGTGCAGGCGAAAGGCGATGCCAAGAAATCAGTTGTGTCCCGACTTAAGTGGCCCGAGGTACCAAGCGAACTACGGTCTTTACTTCGGCGATATGCAGCGGTGTTCGAATCAACAAACGCTTTGCCGCCGCATCGAAACTGTGATCATGCGATAGAGCTATATGCGGGGAAGGAGTCAGTAAATGTTCGCCCGTACCGATACCCGCAATTTCAGAAAAACGAAATTGAGAAAATGGTGAGCGAGATGCTGTTGGCGGGAATCGTTCGCCCCAGCACAAGCCCATTCTCAAGCCCAGTATTGTTGGCGAAGAAGAAGGACGAAAGTTGGCGTTTTTGCGTAGACTATAGAGCCTTAAACTTAGTTACGATGCCTGACAAGTTTCCCATTCCGCTAGTGGACGAATTATTAGATGAGCTGCATGGTGCGAAATTGTTTTCAAAAATCGACTTAAAGGCAGGATATCATCAGATTCGCGTAAAGCCAGCTGACGTGCCGAAAACAGCATTCCGAATGCACGAGGGTCATTATGAGTTCGTAGTAATGCCTTTTGGCCTGCGAAACGCACCAGCAACGTTCCAGTCAGTGATGAACGAGATCCTGCGTCCATATCTAAGGAAGTTCGTCCTGGTCTTCTTTGATGATATCTTGATATATAGTACATCAATCAAAGAACACGATGAGCATCTGGCCAAGGTATTTGAGGTACTTGGAAGGCATGAGTTTATAGCGAACGCGAAGAAATGCCAGTTTGGAGTGTCGCGAATTGAATACTTGGGACATTTCATCTCAGCAGAAGGAGTGTCAGCAGATCCAGCCAAGATAGAAGCAATGGTGAACTGGCCAAGCCCTCTCTCCATTCGCGAACTGCGAGGATTCTTGGGGTTAACGGGGTATTATAGATGTTTCGTCGCCAACTACGGGGCAATAGCATTCCCACTAACTCAACTCCTTAAGAAAGGGAAGTTTGGTTGGACCAAAGAGGCGGAAGACGCTTTTCAACAGCTGAAGCATGCGATGATTAGCGTACCGGTACTTTGCTTACCCGATTTTTCGCAAACGTTTATAGTCGAGACAGATGCGTCTGGCATCGAAGTGGGCGCGGTCCTCATGCAGGAAGGAAGGCCTCTGGCTTATTTCAGTCGCGCACTACCAATTACACATCGCTACGAGCCAGTGTACGAACGAGAATTAATGGCGATTGTGTTCGCAGCATAGCAATGGCGAGCTTATCTAGTAGGGCAACATTTCGTTGTGAGAACAGATCAAAAGAGCCTTAAATTTCTACTTGAGCAGAGAGTGGTTGTCGGAGAATATCAACGATGGGTGACGAAGTTGTTGGGATACGATTTCCGCATCGAGTATAAAAAGGGCTTAGAAAATGCGGCAGCCGATGCTCTTTCGCGCTCACCCTTGTGTGGCGAACTGGGAATGTTGAGTTGTGTGACAGGGGTGAACTTCAACATGATTCAGGAACAGGTAAAAGCGGACCCACACTTAATGACGGTATACACGAATTTGTTAGCTGGCGAACCTGGACCGAAGGGATTTTCATTGCGCCAGGAAATGTTATATTTCAAGGGACGCCTCGTGCTTCCACCAAGTTCGCCTACCATTCCACTGTTGTTGCAGGATTTCCACGCGGGACCAATAGGGGGGACATCATGGTGCCCTTAAGACGTATCAACGATTGGCCAAGAAAGTTTACTAGGCGGGTATGAAATCGCGGGTGCGAAACTTTGTTGTGAAATGCAACATCTGCCTTCAGGCGAAGTACCTCTCTCTTGCCCCAGCAGGCTTAATTCAACCCCTTCTGATTCCGGAACGAGTTTGGGAGGACGTAACGATGGACTTCGTAGAAGGCCTACCTCGCTCAGAAGGGTTCGACACTATTCTGGTCGTAGTGGACCGCCTATCCAAATATGCCCATTTCATTACGGTAAAACATCCCTACGTCGCTGTCCATCGCACTCGTGTTTATACCAGAAATTGTTCGCTTGCACGGGGTACCGCGGAGCATCGTGTCAGATCGCGACAAAGTGTTCACAAGCTCGTTTTGGGAAGAATTATTTCGAGCATCAGGAACAAAACTCCGTCGAAGCACGACTTACCACCCCCAAACAGACGGACAAACGGAAGTGGTCAATCGCTGCCTCGAAGCGTATCTTCGCTGCTTTGTGATGACACAACCGAAACAATGGGCGAAATGGATTCCATGGGCGGAATTCAGTTACAACACGTCGTATCATTCGTCGGCACAGACAACACCATTCGAGGCAGTCTACGGAAGAACTCCGCCTCCGATCCTGAACTATGCGGCAGGGCAAAGCCCACTTTCAGCGGTGGACTCGCTGCTAGCCGATCGCGATAAGATGTTGATAAGTCTTAAAGCTTCGCTCTTGAAGG
The DNA here is from genome assembly GCA_037832685.1 of Sicyos baderoa. Taxonomy (NCBI): domain Eukaryota; kingdom Viridiplantae; phylum Streptophyta; class Magnoliopsida; order Cucurbitales; family Cucurbitaceae; genus Sicyos; species Sicyos baderoa. The sequence goes on along the minus strand of JBBMEF010000018.1, from coordinate 15,966,980 downwards.
CCCAACAAAGCATGATTAAGCGAGCAGATGCGAAGCGACGGGACGTCCAACTCGCGGTAGATGATTTAGTTTACCTAAAGTTACGGCCATACCACCAACTTACGGTAGCAAAGTTTAAACACCCCAAACTGGCCCCTAGATTTATCGGGCCCTACCGAATACTCGCGAAAGTAGGTAAGGTGGCTTACCGATTGGAGCTGCCAGACGAGGTGCAAATCCACCCCGTTTTCGATGTATCAGTGCTGCGAAAGGCCGTGGGAACGTCCGTAGCGGTGTTTTCGGCACCCCAGGGATTACGCGATGACCTGGTGTTCGCTTTTCAACCATTCGCAGTCGTAGGGATGCGCGAATCCGCAGCAACGCCAAACGAGCGAGAGGTCTTGATTCAATGGGAGGCAAGCACGCCAGAGGATGCAACATGGGAGTCAGCCAATTTCATCCAGACGCAATTCCCGGATTTCCACCTTGAGGACAAGGTGGTTCTTTGGGGGGCGGGTATTGATACGCCTCCAGTAGTGAAGTATGTCTATTCTAGGCGACGGAAACAAGACAAAGCTTAAGCAGTGTTCGCCGAAGCGGAACCAGCGAAACGAAAGAGAGCTTCGCCAAAGCGAAGCACCAGCGAAGTGAAAATGGTTAAGTAGTTAGACAGTTAGTGAAAAAGCTGTTAGGAAGGAGTTAGTCGGTTAAAGGAGAGTTGTTAGTCAGTTGAGAGTGTTAGTATAAATAAGAGAGTAGTATGTAGATGTAGGCATTGAAGAATTCATTTGTAAAAGAATCTCTATTGAGGTTTAGGAGAGTGAGGGGCTCTAGAACTCCTTAGGCTTGTAAGCTCTTGCGATTCTCTCAATCAAATTGCTAGTTCTTATCAGATTGCTGCATGCGACAAATAGTTTTATGCCACGTGAATTATTATAAAATATTGTTTTTCCTTTGTTAGGGAGTTTTAAGAATTAAAAGAGATGAAATAAATTTTCTTCACATCATAAACTATAACACTGTTTTTTTTTTATATCTGTGATTATCTGGGTCAGCTTGTGCGCACCTCAACTATTGTCACAGAACATACCGTCTGACCCTACAACATTTGGATGTCAAGGAAACTTGAAGGAAATTGGCCCTAATATATTTGGATGTCAAGGAAATCGGTAGGAAATTAATTTCAAAGTAGGTGGCCACCATGGATTGAACTCATCACCTCTTAATTTCTCATGACCCTCTTGACCACTAGGTCATTCCAGGATGGTTATCAACTATAACATTGTTAGAGATATTATACTTCTCTTTTTTTTATATATCTTATCGGTGACTGTCTGGATCGGCTTGCGCACACCCCAATTATTGTCACGGGACATACCACCTAACCCTACAACATATATCAAGGAAACTGCTAAGAAATTAATTCCTAGGTAGGTGACCATTGTGAATTGATCTCGTCAACTCTTAGTTCTCCAAGACCCTCTTGACCACTAGACTTCTCCATGATGGTTGTTTGAGATATGATACTAAATCATCGAAACAACACACGAGTATAGTAAGAATATCCTTAGCAGGTTTCTAGATAGTAAATTGATTGAGCTGACTATTCTACTCTCCATCTTCTTACTCTAGATGAATCAATCGTCATTATCCATTTTCATCATTTTTATAAGAATTTCAGTACTAGACAAATGCTTGGAAACGAGAGGTTCTTGGTTAGCAGATGCAGGTTCTCAGATTCGGATAAATGAACACTTATTATTCAGCTAGAGTGCAATTGAACCGACGGTTTCAGCTTAAAGTAATTCAGCACTTGAAGAAATTGACGCAAACTAAAAGAAATGTAAGCATAACCTTCAGTACAGTACAAGATTCTCACATTTTATACGGATCAGCTCCCGTGTAGCCGATCGGCTTCGGTATAGGAACCAAAACCTAAAGATTAAAAATGAAGCAGTTGCTTAAATCATGACAGAAACTGAAGAACCAAGTTGAAGACAAAGACAACACATACAAACTCAAACCTCACGATTGACGCCAAAAATTGGACAATGTCGACCGATCATATCGTGCCAAACTGTCCTCGACTGAAAAAAAAAAACAAAATACGAATCTGTGAAATAGACGAACAATCGATACGAAACGAGAAGATATGAACAAGCATCCAAGAAGACAAAGAGAATAGGAAAACGAACCGAGTGATACTGTCCCATCTTACTCATCGGAACGATGTCCCCAGGTCGGTAAGCCAGAGAAATCGGAATCAGCGACAACAGCGAAATCAGGAGCGGCAGAATTGGAGGATCTGCCATCGTCGACGCGACGATGATTTGCGCAATTGTTTGAAGAATTGGAGCTCTATCGAATATCTTTTCACCTATTCTTCTGAACCGGCGGGGAGTCCTTCAGACTCAGTCCTGGGTCCAGATTTAGCTCATGGGCCGGTCACTTTCTAATCGAGATAGGTTTTGGTTTCGGCCCATCAACTAGGCCCATCTACAAAGTTGGCCAAAATTTAGAGAAACTTTAGAGATTAATCAAATCTAGAAAATAAATACAAATACGGTCAATTTTATGTAATTATTAGTGTTAATGAATATTGTCATATATTCTGTTGCAATACTGATATTAATGACTATTATTTTTTAGGTTAAAATATTATTTTGGTCTTTCAAGTATTATGTTAGTTTCATTTTAGTTTCTAAATTTCAAAATTTAATTTTAATTTTTCAACTTTACCAAAAGTTCAAAAATTATCCTTGGGTTAAAAAAAATTAACCATAATTAAAATTTGGATGAATTGACAAGAAAATAATAATAAAAATAAAATATTATTCACCTCATCTTCTTCCTCCCTCCCTCATTTTTCACCCATCTTCCCATTTCATCTTGATTTCATTAATATTTCTTTAAAACTACAAAAACATAAAACTAAAATTGTCTCCAATCAATCATCCTGCAAGGGTTCGTCGAACCCAGAATGTGAGAAAATAAGTTTCATACGCGTATCCATCTAGCCATTTGCTCATGTTGCCCAAAAGCTACAGCTCTCGCTCGTGCAGATCCAATGAAACCGACCATTGTAGAGGGCTTGTTAGAACAATGGTCATTCCTTATTCCCCAAATTCATGGACTCCGAAAAATTTCCAATTTCCTTCTCTTTCTTCCCCCATTTTCACTAAAGACGATTTCAAATAAGCCCACGACTACAAAGCCATCGAATTCATCAACTTTGGCATGGTCATCGACCTCGCAACAGGCTCCACTACAAAACACGTCGTCGACCGAATCATCACCCTCCTCCGATAAGGAAACTTAAAAAATATCATCGCAATACTCATTTCCACCAAAACCCCATAACCAAGTGTAAAGACTCGACCCGAATAGGGTCATAGACCTAGGCCTTTACGAATGCATGCCTTTAAAATTAAAGAATGAATGCAAGAACGACATCCAGATTCGATAAATCAAAAATCATAAACAAAACATTTAAACATATACATCCCTGGCCAGAGAATCAGTTAAAAACAAATAAAGTTCTTTCATAAAAGTGTAAACTGAATCCAGATGACATTTAAGTGAAAATAACCTAAGGGCTCTAAGCCCTTCCTACATGCATTCCAGTTCAATAAATAAAACAAGATTATACTTTGCTCAGAGTTTAAAACGAATAAAGTAAATCCAATCAGAGAAGTGGTCCCCCATGATCCTTCAACTGCCTCCACTAGCCATCCAGTCGTGGTCGCAAGTTACCTGGTGGAAGAGACCACAGAAAATAAGGGTGAGCGGCGAGTCACTCAGTAAGAATCCCCAACCGGGGTATAATACGATCATAAATACACCATCTAGCCAGAAAGTACATGCAAGCAAACACTAGGCGGGGCTCTACTAACAAACTAGGCTAAACAGCCTAAGCGAAGAGGATTGTCAATTCATGGTCTTACTATGTTGCCCAATAAGGTCTTACACCGATGAGATATATGTATCTTGGCACAACTTATAAAGACTCGTCCTCCTAGAGGACCTAAACCTAGGTCTTTACTTACTCAGCATGAATTAAAACTTTTAAACCGTTCATGAAGACTAACAACTGGATTCGATATAAAACAAAAACTGCATTCTTATTTAATAAGCTTTCAAATCTTTAAACATTCCTGACCAGGATCTCAAAACAAGTAAACATTTCTCAAACATTCAAATGAATCCAGATACAATCTCTTTTAAAAACAACCTAGGGCTCAGTGCCCATCAAC
>JBBMEF010000018.1:15947181-15959241 GCA_037832685.1 Sicyos baderoa | reverse complement strand
TTGGTAGTTGTTTGCATGTATACTTGTATGCTAGATGACCAGTTGTATCGTACTGTACCCCGGTTGGGGATTCTTACAGAGTAAACTTGTTTACTCACCCTTACTATGTGGTTTTCCACCAGGTAACTTGGGACTGCACCGAGATGGCTAGGGGAGGTTACTTGATCATGAGGACCGCTGTAGACACTCTCTTGTGTCAGTATTGTCTTGTTGGTTTTATTCAGCATGTAGTTGGGCATAGAGCCTTAGGAGCATTTTACTGTTTAAAACTATCTGATCGTGTTGAGTTGTACGCTCCGGCCGGGGCTTATTTGAAATGTATTTGGAATGGTTTCTTCTAAATAAAATAAATGTTAAATGTTTTAAATGTTTAGTTTTCTCTGTCTTTAGTTTCCGCATTAAATGAGTTTAAAAGTCATGCATGCTGGTTAAAGACATAGTTTATGACCACTTTTGGGTCGGGTCTTTACAAATTTCTTTCTTTTCTAAACCAACTCCAAGTTCCACCACGACACAGGTTCGAAACCCACTAAGCTCACTAATTAATTCTATTTTTCTCTTTAAAGGAACCGAACATCAAAAGCACTTTCTTGAACCTGAAACCAAGAACGAACTATTTATTAACCAAGAAACCAAGAATTCCCAATTTAACTAATCCAACGGTAAATCGTAACGGCCAAGACTAACCTTAAATGAAGATCCGAAAACCCGGGCCGTTACAGCTGTTGTATAAATAGAGCCCTTCACCATTCATTTGAGCTTGTCGAATATGAGAGGGTCGTCTATGTCGAATCCGAGAGGGTCGTCCTCTGTAGTTAGCTCTTTTTTTCATTTCCGACCACCATTTCTATAGTTTTAGCCGTAGTTCTTAGCCGTTTGACATTTCGAGTTGTTTCCTAGTTTAGCTTAAGCATAGGAGTAGTGTAGCCGGGGTTGCAGCGTTCGTCGGAGCTAAAGAGGAGCTATTGAGAGACATCTCCGACCAGACTTCTTCTAACTTTGTTCCTCTGTTTATTGCTTTCTTTACTTTCGCCTTCGCATAGTTTGTATTGAACTATTTTACACGCTTTCAATGAAGATATTTCCATGCTTTTCTATTGTTTTGCTTTATTTTCACGCCATGAGTAGCTAATCAGTTCGTTGGAAGGAAGTTCTCTTAATTTCACTTGAGCATAAGTTTAATTTTTTCCTGTGGAGATGACATTTACTTACTTTAAAACTTGCTACAACAAGGACTGTGTATACTTGCACATTTCTTAGAGATTCACACACTTTCGCTAGATTAGAGAAGAGTTTCACTTAAGCGAAACCGGCATTGACACGCCATCATTCTCTCTCCAATTATCCATTCATTTTATATTTAATTAATATCTTGTGTTAGGATTTTTCTGTATAGTAACCTGACCTCATAACTAACCCAAGTTTACTAAACTCACCAAATGAGTTAATACAATGATGTGTAATTCACAATTAACAAGTTTTTCCTAAAAATTCGTGCATATGGTTATCATCTTTCTTAAACTCAAGATCTACTACTTTCTTAACTAATATGAAATTACCATTTGTTTGTATTCTCAACCGTTCATAGATTCAAATTTTTTACTCTAAGTGTTATTGAATAAAAAGAATTAACACTTACTTTTTAATTAAATTATAATTTTTTTGGGATTAGATTTTGTTCACACGAGATTTCACTGCAAAAATATAAGAGCAAGACATGTGTAAATGAGTTTGAATTTTGTTGATTTTTATATGTGCGTGTGTTACAATCTCCAATATTTATCCTCTGATTCTTTCTCTCGAGATGTGGAATTTGAAATGTTAAACTGAGGGCTCACAAGTTTGTTCTCAGATGAAAGATGGTTGAATCTTTAACTTGTAGGTGAAGACACGATCGATTTGTTGAAACCTTTGTCATTGGGTGTTCTTAATTCAAAAGTTTGTTTCTTAATTCTTGACTCGCCGACTGATCTTGAAGGTTTTTTGAATTTGAAATGCAGGATTCTCTAAATTATCTTTGACTTGGTGTTGTGAGTCTCTGAGTCTTTAGTCTTCAACTTTGAGCTTCTGTTGAATTCTTTAGCTTTCGTCTTCCAAGTCCAAGTCCAGGTCATTTACAAATGAATGAGAGCTCTCTATTTATAGAGTTTTCTTGGCGTCGAGGGCTTGGCTATATTGGGCCTAAATGACATTTGGGCTTGATTAATTTGAAACCGAATTCCAAATAAACCCACTTATGGTCCAACTAACTTTGAGATGATTATGAATTTGTAATTTGCCCAAAAGTTAAAAATTTTCATTAATTTATATATGACGTGGTAATTTTTTATTGGCCGAAATTCTCTAGTCATAGATTCAATTACAAATTTAGTTAAAGAAATAGAATTTAATCAATATAGTTAGATAAAACCAAGTAAACACTTAATATTGTCGATAACTACGACCAAAATAAATATATAAAAAATCAGTATAGGAATGATATTTTGTATTTTTTTAATATATATTTTTTTTAAAATTACTTTTTTAATATATTAATAATTAGAATTTGAGAAATTCAAATTTATAATCGGTTGATTAATGAATCATATATAATATCACTTAATATTTTGTATTAGCGAACAACAACTTCTCAAAAAAACAAAAAAAGTTATTTCAACAAATAACAAGTTACCCAAATTCTAAAGATGGTGCATTGAATATTCCTTTTTTAACTCATTTTATTTTAATGATCTACTTCATTATGTTGTCAACAAAATACTAATTAATACCACATTATTCACACAAGGATAAATAACCATCATATAATTTATTGATATGAATTGTTTATAAAATTTTATTAAATTATATGAATTAAATTGTATCGCTAAAATCCATAAACCTGTATTTATTATTTTTATGTTATAAAGAAACTACCTTAGTCACTGAGTTGTTTTTGATTCGTCAACCAGAAAATAATTACTTCTTATATAACCGTTTGTGATTTTAAAAGTAGTGTTTGTAATTTAGTCATATGTGGCAATTTTCCCCAAATTCAAGACTGACGAGTGGATAAGTTGACTACCTAATGAGTGTAATAATTTTATTATTTAATCATAAATTAATTCAAAATTAATGTTACAGGTTTGATTTTAAGAATCCATATTTGTCTCCAAAACATAAAAGGCCCAAATTACATTGATCCTGTATCATTTAAGTGGGCTGGCCTGTCATACCTGCAACTCGTACGCACGAGGCCCAATTTATTGACCCAAACCGTTGGATTTACTCATTTCAATTATTATTCTTATTATTATTATTATTTTTTTTAGATCAAACTCTTTTCAATAATTTTATATTATTGTTTTTACCTCTATGAAACAACATTTAGTAAAAGAGAAATCAAACCTATAAAATCTTTAATTATTAAGAATCTAAATTTATTTTTATATTACACTCACAACTTGGAATGATCACTAATTTAACTTCTATTTTTACAATAGAGGAAGTAGGGTAGAAAACACCCCTACCAAAAAAGAAGTCTGAAATATGTATTTAACAACAAAAATATTTTTAGTGGCGCGATTGGTTATCTAATTTAGTCTTAAACAATTTCTCCTATGAGTCACGATTCAGTATTTATAATTCTTCTTCCCAAATTTATACTAAAAAAAATAATTTTAGAGGGCCACAATTTAATTAAAACATCAGCAATACCGTTATAAAATTTAAAACAATGTTAAAAAAAGAAAGTGCATTTTGTGCCTTTAGCAGTAAAATTAAAGAAAGATGTCCTCATAATATTTCGAAATTTAGACAAATCTTCAAATTAGTAGTATTGATAGCTACTAATTTTACACATATTTTTTAAAAAGTTCTACAATATAAGAGGAAGAGAGCCAAATTTATAACTTTTAGTCCTTAAATATACTCGTTCAGCTACCATTTTTACTGTTCATTATCTATAATATTTAAGTTGCATATTATTTTTGTATTACTATACATAACGTGTAATCATCTAAGTTTTACTATAAATATATATCGTTTTTAAGTTTTACAACGAAAATGATTTTGAAGGAAACAATATATATTAATAATTATTTTTACAATATGTTGATGTGAGAAAATTGAACCCAAGCCATAAACATAATTTTTTTTTTTTTGAGTACAAGTCATAAACATAATTATATAATTAATGTACACATTTTGAATTTTCGCATGTAGAATATTTACTTACCGATTAAGTAAATTCACCACCAAAGTAATTGAGAAAAATATACTTTTATCGTAGTTTCTCAAAGAAAAGAATATTTAATTTAATAACATAGTGTCTCCAATGACCAAAAAATCATGTGTTTGAATTCTTTACTCTTTGTAATCTCAAAAAAAAAAAAAAAAAAAAAACATTAGGAAAAAACATTAGGGTGGGCATGAAATTAATATTCGTTCGTCATCAAAGAAATTAATATTTGTTTACCATTTTTCAAAAAAATTCGTTTACCAAAACCAAGGTCAAGGTTTTCGTTAAGAAAGAGAGGAAGAAAGAAAGACAAGCGGTCCAATTGAGTGAACCGGGTTCAAAATCCTTGGTTTTATTCATCTTCCCTCTCGTACTCTTATCTTCGTTATCAGAATTTATCGCTCGGACGGACGACCTAGACGACGGCACCGACGCTCTTTCGACTCATCGGATCTTGCCATCTTCTCGATTGGAGGATTTCTGGTTTTGAATCTCTATTTAATTTGGTTCTCATTTTTATATAATCTCGTGCTCCAATGGCTTCCGCATCTGCTAGTATTTGCAATCCTTCAGCTTCCACCGACTGGGATTCTGAATAGTTTAATTTATTGATTCCTCTGCTTCTTATGATCGATTGTCAAGGTATTTATGGAGGATTAGGATTCTGTGTGTGCAAGGTTTCGGGATTTTGTTTTAGCTTCTAGGGTTGTTCAACTTTCTTGCTATTTTCAATTGGGAGGGGGGGATTAGGGTTAGGGTTTCCGGTTGGAGGCTGTTGGCGGCGGAGATCAAGGATTGTTCGTTTCGCGGCGTGGGGTTTGGGGATAATGTGTATACTGTGCGTGATTCAGAAGTGGTCTCGCCGGGTTGCTACCATGCTTCCTTGGTTGGTTATTCCTCTGATTGGACTTTGGGCGCTATCTCAGCTTTTGCCGCCTGCGTTTCGATTTGAGATTACATCACCCAGGCTTGCTTGTGTTTTTGTGCTTTTGGTTACCTTGTTTTGGTATGAGATTTTGATGCCTCAGCTGTCGGCTTGGCGTGTGCGCAGAAATGCACGGCTTAGGGAGAGGAAGAGATTTGAAGCAATTGAGTTGCAGAAGCTTAGGAAAACGGCTACTAAACGATGTCGGAACTGTTTGAGTCCGTATAAGGATCAAAATCCTGCTGGTGGTCGCTTCATGTGCTCGTGCTGTGGTCATATTTCGAAAAGGCCAGTTCTCGACTTGCCGATACCACCAGGGTTTTCAAATTCTGGGATTATTAAGGAACTTGTTGGAAAGAGTGGGAAATTGTTGAACCAGAAGGTGTGGCCAGATAATGGGTGGATGTCCGGCCAAGATTGGTTGGAGAACGGCAGTTGGGTTGGAAAGTCTGTTGCTGGAAATTCTGGTTATTGGAGGAGGAACAGGGGTGGTCTTTGTGGAGGAGATGAGCATTGCTTGGCAGAAAATTCTTATTCAGGTATAGTGATTTTCTGCTGTAAGCTTTTTACGTCATTTTTCCTCAGCATTAGATGGCTTTGGAGAAAAATGTTTAGGATAAGTTCATCCAGAGAAGACAATTTATCTGATTCTGAGCATATGGCTAAGATGGGTGAGAATGGGGGTAGCTTTCCTGAGAGTAGAGTTGAAAAAGCCCGCAGAAAAGCTGAAGAGAAAAAACAGGCTAGATTAGAGAGAGAATTATCAGAGGAGGAAGAGAGGAAACAGAGGGAGGAGGTTGCAAGATTAGTGGAGGAACGGAGGAAATTGAGGGATGAGAAAAAGGGTGTTGAAAAGGACCGTGAGAGAACATCACAACTTTTCAGAGAGAAGGATGGAAAAAAAGAGGCTGAAAAGAAACGACATGAGAGGAGAAAAGAGAAGGACAAGCATTCAAGTAAGAGTAATTCAGATGCAGAAGAGTTGGAGAAGAAAACTGGTAAAGAAAGTGAACGGAATAGAGATTTGGACAAAAAGAGTGAAATTGATCGTCGTGAGAGTCAAAAGCTTGGGCCAGAGAGTGCTGCTAAGGGCCAGAGCACAATGTGTCATAGTGTAAAGAATGTCCCTGGAAATAATTTTGGCCGGGGATATGCTGGTTCAAGGTATCTTGATCGGATGCGGGGTACCTTTTTGTCTTCTTCTAAAGCATTTGGTGGTGGTAGTTTGTTTGGAAAGGTTTATAATGCCCCAGCTTCTGTTGTTAAAGACAAGTCTAATGGTTCTGTTGATCATGTAAATACGTCTGTTTCTACAAGAGATATGTCATCTGAGCGTGTGATCGGGAAATCCGCTTTGAATGGAGATGATAAGAACATCAATCATCCAGTAAGTTCTATTGCTGTGTCCTTCCGCAAACCAACACACACAGACAACAAACACTGTTTAGCATGTTTTATATATGAACAACTTAGTTTATTTTCCTCTCTCTTTTGTCTTCCTTCTCCCATGAGCACGGCACTACTCGTATTTCTATAATTTTGATCAATTAGACAATAATTTTCTAATCTCCGTAGCTTTGCTTGTGGCTTAGGAAATCCTTGTTGTTCTCCTAGGCTGTGGTCCTCTTTGTATGCCTTTTTATATCCTTCTCAATGCATACAGTTCCTAAAGAATGTTTAGTATGAAGTTAACTTATATTTTAGGTTTAAATTCTACATTTCTTCGATTGGCATCCAAATGTTGTAGGGTCAGGTGATATGTCCCGTGACATTAGTCAAGGTGCACGAGTGCTGACCCGGACAGTCACGGATATCAAAAAAAAAAAAATCGACATTTCTTCTTTAATATTAACTTATTGTAATGAAGAGTGACGACCTGATGTTCTCACGTTTACTGCAGGTATTCACTGAATCACAAGCTGTTGTAGCACCTAAAAAATCTTGGCAACAGTTATTTACTCGTTCACCATCTGTTCCTTCATCTACTAGTGCCAATGTTATAAGTAGGCCATTAGTGAAGCCTTCTCCAGATATTAGCTATTCCCAACTTTCTGGACAAGTTGTAGGCCCACAGTTTCCTGGGCAAGTTTCTGGACCCCAGTTACCTGGGCAGTTATCATTGACACAATCGTATGTTAATCCTATTAATTTTGGTCTGCCACCATTTCCCATACCTACATATCCCAACGGTTCTACAAGTTATAGCATAGGGTTTTCACCTGTAATTGAACCTCAATTTCCTCATGTTGCTGAAGTGTCCCATGAATGCATGCCCGAAGAACCAGAGCTTTTTGAAGATCCTTGTTATATACCTGATGTAGTGTCCTTGTTGGGTCCAGTATCGGAGTCGCTTGATGATTTTCGGTTGGATGTAGGAACTGGGTTTGTATCAGAAATTGGAATGGAAAGACCACGGACTCTCAAAACTGCTTCTTCTGAAAAAAACAAACCATCTCCAATTGAGTCACCTTTATCACGGGAAAAGCATAATTCTTCTAATCATTTCTCCAGCACCCCAATAGCTTTTGATATGATAAGTCCTCGGAAGAATGTTATGAATGGAAATGATCAGGGAACATGGCAGATGTGGAATAGTTCTCCCTTTGGCCAGGATGGCTTAGGTTTAGTAAGTAGCTCAGCTAGCTGGATTCTTCCTGTTGAATCTAATCGACGCTCGCCCACTCCTCAGAAAACTATTCCGCCAGCATTCATCAAGGAGGATCAGGTTTTGTCTGGCACACTTCCTTCTCAGAATGCTTTTCTTGGTAATGGCCAAAGTGTTGGGACATTTAACCCAGTTATGAGTTGTGATCCCGATCCGTGGTTAAAGAAGCCTTTCTATCCGCCATTGTCTAGAAGTGAAAACAACTTCACTGTTAAGCCTCAGGATGAATCTGTTCAGAATGAAATGATATACGGTAGCCCCAGCAGATCTTCCAGATCTTCCACTGGTCATCCTTTTGAGCTGCCTGCAACTAGCTGTTGGCCAAAGTAAGTTCTTTGATGTTTGTCTTTTGAAAACTTTTCTGTTACTCTTTTGTGATTCTTAAGCCTCCGTTTGATAACCATTTGGTTTGGTTTTTTGTTTTTAGTTTTTGAAATTTAAGCCTACAACAGCTACTTTACCATATGTTTTTTGTTACTTAGATGTCTACCTCTTACCTATATTTGTAGAAACCAAACTAAAATTTGGAAACAAAAAAAAGTAGCTTCTAAAAGCTTGTTTTTTTTTTTTTAAAGTTGGTTAGCATCCACCTACTTTCTTTAAGGAAAGATGGATACATTGTAGGAGATGTGGAACACATGGTAGGGAATTTGAGTAAAAATAGGTTTAAATTTCAAAAACAAAAAACAAAAAACAAAAAATCAAATGGTTATCAAACGGGCCTAAATAACCAAGCTGCTGACTGCATTCAGATTGGTTCTCTTCATTGTATAGTTTACAGACTGCCTATGATATATTTTTACTGGGCTGGCATATAAAAATGCCCTCATTGTTAGGATGAGTGTGTCTAATTTAATCATATGCTTGTTGTATAAGTATACCTAATTTGATGATGTGGACAGCTTAGAACCTATAAGTAATATGCAGCTAGGAGAGCTTGATAAGTTCTGATTCTGTATCTTGGATATGCAGACACATCCTCGCATGAAGAAATGTTGAATGGAATTCCAATAGTCAATGATTGTTTTTTAAACCATAATTGCTTAATAAGTTGCTTGTTCCAAATAGATCATTGTGGTGTCTACGTTTGTGCTTGCGTTTCAACCTATTCTTCCTCTAGGAATGTAATCGTTGTGGAGATATGTGCTGTTTGGAGGCGCTGCTCATTAGTCATTAGTTAATGAAAAATCGTACCAATTTTATTCCATGTAAATTGTGTATTTCTTAAATTTATTCTAGGGTGTAGTACTGAAAAAGGAAAATGTAATTAGCAATTTCTCCTTGCTATTATTACGAAAAAAATGACCTGTTGTTGATTTAGTTAGTGGTAATAGCTAGGAAAACCATCAAAGTCCGATGGGTGCAAAAGAAAAATCTTATGAGCTTCATTTTGGTTGGGCTGTGAAAATACATGGCTGAGTAATAGTTTTTGTGGATAAGCTGGAGTATAGATTCAAACCTCTGACATATACATGGTTGGCAATCATGCGGGTTGAGAAACGAGTTGTGGACTCGTGGAGTGAGGAGATTCAAAGCTCTAACGTATGTCTTAACTAGTTGAGCTATGCGATGACAAACAAATAGTAGTGGTTTTGATGGCCTAGTATGAGACTTAGTCTGACGATAATCCTCAATAATGATTTTATACAAAAGTGAAACTACGATTGAATCTTGTTTACTGATGGTAAGTTCTTTGTGGCAGAGAATGGAATGCACAAAGCGCAGCAGGGATGAGTACTGGGAAGCCATTGGTTGTGAAGCCGCCTGTTGGGGGTCTATTTCCAGCACCAGATGTACAGTCACTGTGGTCATTTGATATGAAAACTGGAAACTAACACTATAAAAAGGTACTTTATTAAGTAAAAAAATCCCTCCGTTTCTCCAGAGGCAAATAGTCTCTTTGAGATATGGAGAGTTAAGAAGAATACTGAAATCCAATTTCTCTCATCCTCCTCTCCTCTCCTTGCCTCCATGTTTATTTAGAGTAGCACAGATAGGAATACACGTGGCATGCATTTATTTGTGCATCATGTAACTGCTAGGGGTCCATCATCTACATAAATTCATCACCACATGTTAAAGTTTCTATAGCACTGGCTAGAGAAGACCGATCCCCAGAGGAAGAAAAATAAAGTTATTCATTAGTTGCATACATCACTACTAATTACTTGATGCCATCCTAGATTTTGTAGAATATCTCATTTGGTCATCAAATTGTTGGCTCGACCTCTGTTATATATTCACTCTCACTTTTCTTTTGTTCGAACGGAAGTGGAGATTTTATTCATCCTCTCCAGCCTCCCCTACTTTAAACACTCCTAAATCCAAAACCCCTCGCGTGTATAATTTTGATGCGTTTTCAATTGCATGGAGATGTGATTTTATCTTTTATGTGCTCCTTATGACGCTTTTGATTCGTGTGCTGTTCATATAATGCTTAATTTTTTTCATTGTTGTGTAAAAGATTGATTCGCAGTTCGCGAACTCTTAACTCTTTATGCGAATAAATAATGCAAGTATACACTATCGCTGAAGCAAGTTTTTATAAGTAAGAGTGTCTCCACAGAGAATTATGCCAAGTCTATTCGTAAGATTGTAATTCGTTAGTTAAAAGAAAAATAATTGGTTGATTAAATTTAAAGTTTCGCAAGTAGTAATAATAATTAAAAGTGGCTCGAGAGTTCGCTACAATAAATTAACGCTAAGTTTTATGTTTTAAAAACTTCAATGCATTCGCTCTTCAAACTCTCTCGAGATTTGTAAGCTAATAACGAAAGCTAAGTTACTAGTAAATCTTATCTCTAAGTCGATGTGAATTGTAAATGCTAGTTCAACAAAACCTAGTACATATTATAGATTCGTCAACTCTTTTCTCAAAGTGAAAACAAGTAGAGTTTCTCAACTCTTAGTCTATAACATAATACTTAACTGGTTACTTAACACATAAATGATAACGAAAATACATGCAGCGATTCTCGAACTAAGATTTAAAGAGACATAGAGAATTGTAAAACACATGAAATTGGATAAGAACTTTTCATTGAAATTCAAAGGAATCAAAGAATTCAAAGTACAAAAGGTAATAAAGTGCAGAAGAAAAATGAAAGAAATACTGAATTGGTTGGAAACAAAAGCCGCGTTTCGACAACACTTCAGATTCGCTTTCCCTATCTGATTCTGGCGAACTTTTACTATTTGTCTTGGTATTTTCTTTTTATCTTTAATTCGCTTGTATAACTTATAGCGCACGCGGGTTATCAGTCATCATGATAGTCTTTTATTTTACTCAAGGTGTATTTCGAGGCAATGTTTTAGTTATTATAACGGAGGAAAACATGTGATTAAGTTATTATAACAAAGGTCCCAAGGGGTGGCGATGGTCAAAGGCTTCGGTTGTGACTAATTTGTAGACATCTCCGTGTCTCCATTCCTTTGATGTCTACCGATGTCTAGCCTAGAGAAGAGTGTGGTTGTAGTGAAGTTAAGCTTCGATTTCCTGATTTTTTTTTTAAAAAAATTATTATAACAAAGATGATGATAATGTGTGTCTATATATATTGGTACAAGTTGAGGGAGGGAAGACCATAAACCCTATAAAGAAGGTACTATTGCTGAAAAGTCAAATACCAATTTTCGAGATTGAATACATAATCATGATAGCATATTTTTAAGTGTATGTTATAACTAGGAGTATTATAACATAAAGTTAATATAATAAGAGAGATATTATTATAGTTGAGCGGAAAGATTGTGCATTAACCCATCGGTTATTATTTTTTATGGTCAAACATATGTTAGGTTTTATATTTCAACTTAATCTACCTTGCCCTTGAAAGTGTGCATTAAAAGCATACATACCCTCATCAACGGCTCAACATCATTTGAGGTTGTTTCCTCTTCCTTCCACAAATTACATTTGGCATAGCCATTGTTTTCCTTCATCTTCTTCTACTTCAGCTGCGACATTTATGTTTATATTACTTTAGATACACCTCCTTTAGCAGCTCCATTTTCAAACCCTCAATGAATTCTCTTGTCCATTCGAGTTCTTGTAACAAGACTTTGCCAATATCAGTTCTTTTTCCAGCTGAGTTGTTAATGTAGTAAATAATAGCAATCTGAATTTTAATGATAAAAGATTAAATTGAGATAAAATTAAATCAAAATTAAATTAATTAATAAATTAAAAGAAATAACCGATAAGAAAGCTGAGGCCTGTAGTCAGTTTCCTTGAAGTTGATTCACCGTCTCCTC
>JBBMEF010000018.1:15932951-15947081 GCA_037832685.1 Sicyos baderoa | reverse complement strand
GGAAATTTGAGAGAGAATAGGCTTAAATTTGAAAAACAAAAAACAAGAAACCAAATGGTTATCAAACGGGGCCTTAGAATATTACCCAAATGAAACCTTACTTGACTATTAAGTAAATATAGGATGAAAACTTCCTTATATATGAAAATTCTACAATATACCACTTTACAAATAAAAATATTAAAAAATAAAATTTCATAGAGCTATGCTGTTGTTGACGGAAAATATTTAGTTAAAGAAAAAAAAATGGTATTAATGAGAAGGGTAGCATAAAATTAATATTCGATTTCGAAAAGGAAGGGTGAAGGTTTGCGTAAAGAAAGGGAGACATATATTTAAATTAACAAGAACCGCAAGAAAAAGAACCGGTGGAATGAAGTGAACCGGTAGCGGGTTATTGTTCGTGAAATTTGGACATTTAAAAATCCTTTCTAATTTTATCGTATCCATCCTTTCTTCTCATTCTCCTTCGCTGCGACGGACGACCTTCACGGCGGCACCGACGCTGCTTGGACTCATCGGATCATCTCATCCTCTCGCCGGCACCGATTTCTGGTTCTCAATCTCTATTTATTTTGCTGTAAAATTTATATTCGATTTCTGCTCTTCCGCATCTTCTAGTCTTTGCAATCCCTCGCCGTCCACCGCCTCCACGCCCTGGGATTTCTGAATACTCTAACTTATTGATTCTCATGGTTTCCAATTTTCCGGCCATTTGTTCAGGATTAGTATTGTATATGCAAGGTTAGGGTTCGGCTTCAACTTTCCTGTAATTTCTCTTTTGCCATTTCGATTGGGGAACAGCGGATTAGGGTTAGGGTTAGAGTTTTCGAATTGGGTTTTGGGCACAATGTGTATACTCTGCGTTATTCAGAAGTGGTCTCGACGGGTTGCTACCATGCTCCCGTGGTTAGTTATTCCGCTGATAGGGCTCTGGGCGCTCTCTCAGCTTTTGCCCCCTGCATTTAGATTTGAGATTACATCGCCCAGGCTTGCTTGTGTTTTTGTGCTTCTGGTTACCCTCTTTTGGTATGAGATTTTGATGCCTCAGCTCTCAGCTTGGCGCGTGCGAAGAAATGCTCGCCTTAGGGAGAGGAAGAGATTTGAGGCGATTGAGTTGCAGAAGCTTAGGAAAACGGCAACCAAACGATGCCGGAACTGCTTGACTCCGTACAAGGATCAGAATCCTGCTGGTGGTCGCTTCATGTGCTCCTGCTGTGGTCATATTTCTAAAAGACCAGTTTTAGACTTGCCTATTCCGCCCGGGTTTTCGAATTCTGGGATTATTAAGGAACTTGTTGGAAAAAGTGGGAAATTGTTGAACCAGAAGGTGTGGCCAGATAATGGGTGGATGTCTGGCCAAGATTGGTTGGAGAACGGAAGTTGGGTTGGAAAGTCCGTTGCTGGAAATTCTAGTTACTGGAGGAGGAACGGGGGCGGTCTTTGTGGAGGAGATGAACATTGTTTGGCAGAAAAGTCTTATTCAGGTATCTTGATTTTCTGCTGTAATCTTTTTACATCTTTTTTCTTGAGCATTAGATGGCTTTGGAGAAAAATGTTTAGGATAAGTTCATCAAGAGAGAACAATTTATCTGATTCTGAGCATAGGGGGCTATTGTCTAAAATGGGTGAGAACGGGGGTAGCTTCCCTGAGAGTAGAGTTGAGAAAGCCCGCAGAAAAGCTGAAGAGAAAAAACAGGCTAGATTAGAGAGAGAATTATTGGAGGAGGAAGAGAGAAAACAGAGGGAGGAGGTTGCAAAATTGGTGGAGGAACGGAGGAAATTAAGGGATGAGAAAACTGGCGTTGAAAAGGACTGTGATAGAACTTCACAACTTTTCAGAGAGAAGGATAGGAAAAAGGAGGCTGAAAAGAAACGGCAGGAGAGGAGAAAAGAGAAAGACAAGAATTCAAGCAAGAGTAATTCAGATGCAGAAGAGTTGGAGAAGAAAATTGGTAAAGAAAGTGAACGGAAGCGGGATTTGGACAAAAAGAGTGAGATTGATCGTCGTGAGAGTCAAAAACTTGGGCCAGAGAGTGCTAAAGGCCAGAGCACAATGTGCCATAGTGTAAAGAATGTCTCTGGAAATAATTTTGGTCGTGGGTATGCCGGTTCTAGGTATCTTGATCGTATGCGGGGTACTTTTTTGTCTTCTTCTAAAGCATTTGGTGGTGGCAGTTTGTTTGGAAAGGTTTATAATTCTCCAGCTTCTGTTGTTAAAGACAAATTTAACAGTTCTGTGGATCATGTAAATACGTCTGTTTCTATGAGAGATGCGTCATCTGAGCGTGTGATTGGGAAATCTGCTTTGAATGGAGATGATAAGAACGTCAACCATCCAGTAAGTTATATTTCTGTATCCTTTCCCAATCCAACACACACAAAGACATCTAACACTGTTTACTTTGTTGCATAAAGGAACGACATAGACTCTTTTTGTCTCTCGTTTGTTCCAACACAGCACTACTCGCATTTCTATAGTTCTGATAGAGAATGGTTTTCTAATCTCCTTAGCTTTGCTCGTGGGATAGGAAAGCCTTGTAGTTCTCCTAGGCTGTGCTCCTCTTTGTATGCGTTCTCACTTTTTTTCCCTTTTTAATGCATACAGTTTTTACCTATATTTTAGGTTTAATTTCTTCATTTTTTGAATTTCCATATACGGGCATTATGCTTGAATATTGAACAAATGATTTTTCATTTTCCATGCTAACGTCCTTATCCAATACCCAGTTCAGAATCTTTGGAGATAGTAATTTCTACATGTAGATGTCACAGTTTTCTTCTTTTATATTGATATATTGAAACGAAGAGTGATGACCTGAAGTTCTTATGTTTGCTGCAGGTATTCACTGAATCACAAGCTGCTGTAGCTCCTAAAAAATCTTGGCAACAGTTATTTACCCGTTCGCCATCTGTTCCTTCATCCACGAGCGCCAATGTTATAAGTAGGCCAGTAGTGAAGCCCTCGCCAGAGATTAGCAATCCTCAATTTTCTGGACAAGTTATAGGCCCACAGTTATCTGCGCAAGTTTCTGGACCCCAGTTTCCTGGGCAGATATCATCGGCACAATCATATGATTATCCTATTAATTTTGGTCTTCCATCACCATTTACCATACCTACATATCCTAAGGGTCCTACAAGTAGTAGTTTAGGTTTTTCACCTGTAATTGAACCTCAATTTCCTCATGTTGCTGAAGGGTCCCATGAATGTATAACCGAAGAACCAGAGCTTTTCGAAGATCCTTGTTACATACCGGATGTAGTATCCTTGTTGGGTCCAGTATCGGAGTCTCTTGACGATTTTCGGTTGGATGTAGGAAATGGCTTTGTATCAGATATTGGAATAGAAAGACCCCGGACTCTAAAGACTGCTTCTTCTGAAATTAATAAACCATCTCCAATTGAGTCACCTTTATCACGGGAAAAACATAATTGTTCCAATCATTTTCCCAGCACCACCATAGCTTTTGATGTGATAAGTTCTCACAAGGATGTTATGAATGGAAATGATAAGGGAACATGGCAGATGTGGAATAGTTCTCCGTTTGGCCAGGATGGTTTAGGCTTAGTAGGTGGCCCAGCTAGCTGGATTCTGCCTGCCGAATCTAATAGACTAAACAAGGATGATTTTTTCCATCCCCCTCAGAAAACTATACCACCAGCATTCATTAAAGAGGATCAGGTTTTGCCCGGCACAGTTTCTTCTCGGAATGTTTTTCTTGGTAATGGCCAAAGTATTGGGACATTTAATCCAGTTATGGGCTGTGAACATGATCCTTGGGTAAAGAAGCCTTTCTATCCGCCATTGTCTAGAAGTGAAAACAACTTCACTGTTACGCCTCAGGATGAATCTGTTCAGAATGGAATGATCTATCATAGCCCCAGCAGATCTCCCACTGGTCATCCGTTTGAGCTACCTGCAACTATGTGTTGGCCAAAGTAAGTTCTTTGATTCTGGTCTCCTAAAAAAATTATGTTCTTTTTATGATTATTAAATAATTAACTGGCTGATTAAATTATGATTGGTTGTCTTCATTGTACAGTTCACAAACTGCCTATGTACCTTTGTGTTTTTGCTGGGCGTGAGTAAATCATGCATTAATTGTGATGCAGTATGTCTAATTTCACCATAATTTGTGCTGCAAATTTACTTTGTTGATGTGAACAGCTTAAAACCTAAAAGTGATATGCTGCTAAGAGAGCTTGATAATAAGTTCTGTGCCTTGGCCGGGCAAACACATCCTCGCATCATGAGCTGTTGAATAGAATTTCAATAGTCAACAATTGTTTTTTTTTCGACCTTAATTGCTGTATATGCTGCTTGTTTCAATTAGATTACTGGTTGTCTACGCTTGTGCTTGCATTTCAACATATTCTTCCTCTAGGCATGTTCTCGATGTGGAGATATGTGCTGTTTGGAGCCGCTGCTCATTAGTAAATGAAAAATTCTACTGGTTTCTTTTCATCTAAATCGTGTAATTCTTAAATTTATTCTAGGGAGTAGTACTGAAAAAATAAGTGTAATTTCCAATTTCTGTTTCCTAATTTTAGGAATGAATTAATGTGGTGTTGATTTTATTGGTGGTAATAATGCAAAAATCATTGTCCCCAAGGAGTGGTGCGATGGTTGAAGACTTGGGCTTTGAAGGTGTCTCTTCTCTAAAGTTCTAAGTTCGAGATTCACCTTGACATTAATTTGTAGACACCTCCTGTGTTTCTATTCCTTCCATATCTTTTGGTGCCTGGCCCCTCCTGGTGTTTGACTTTGGGACGGGTGTGATTACTTTGGGTATAGTTGAGTGAAGCTCCAATTTCCATAAAAAAGAAAATTGCAAAAATCATCAAGTCATGATGGGTGCTTAAGAAAAAAACCTTATGGGCTTATTTCGGTTGGGGGTTTGAAAGTACAATTGTAGAGATCATTTTTGTGGATAAGTTGCCTAACGATTATTTCATTGGTTTCTTTTTTCTTCTGTTCAAGGATTCAAACTTTTGATTTCTAGGTTAAAATAAAGAACTTGTCTTAACCAGTAGAGCTATGCTGAGACTGACAAACACATGTGATATACATGAGATATGAACTTTTAAGTTTTAACTTCTTAATCAAATATTATCTTAACTAGTTGAGCTATGTGGTTAGCATGCAAGCAAAGAACAGTATTTTCGTATATGGTGTACCGTGTATGATTTATTGAATACATGACTTGTCAAAATACAACTTTTTGCCTTGTTTACTGATGGTAAAATACCTTGTGGCAGAGAATGGGATGCACAAGGCGCAGCAGGGACGGGTGCTGGAAAGCCATCGGTTGTGAAGCGGCCTGTTGGAGGTCTATTTCCCGCACCAGATGTACAGTCGCTGTGGTCTTTTGATATGAACACCTGAAACTAACACTAAAAAGAAAAAGGGACTTATTAAAAAAACACCACTCCTCTTCTCACAAATAGTCTCTTTGAGATATGGAGAGTTCAGAAGAATACTTGAATCCAATGTCTCTCTTCCTCCTCTCCTCTTGTAAGGGAGATTGATGTTTACTAAGAAGTAGCTTGGATAGGAATACACGTGTCGTGCATTTATTTGTGCACCAGGTAACTGCTAGGGGCTATCATCCATATAAATTCATCATCATATTTTAAGTTTCTATAACACTGTCACTAGCTAGAGAGGAAGAGCCCCCTTTTTGAGGAAGAAAAAAAAATTGTTCATTGGAGCTATATTCCATCTTGTCCTTGCTTACTTACATGCCTCACTAATTATTGGATGCCATCTCAATGATTTGTGGAATATCTCATATAGTCATCGAATTGTCGGCACGAATCGTTGTTTCGACCTCTGTTATATATACACTCTTCTTTTGTCAGCATGGAATTGGATAACCCCACTTTAAAGTTTAAACATACCCCTAATCCAAAAACTCCTCGTGTATAATTTTGATGTAGTTGTTGGCAACCTTTTTTTTTTGTTCAAGGATTAAAAAAATATCTTAACCAGTTGGCTAAACAAAAATGAATGCTTAACTTTTAAGTGCAAATAATTTGACTGGTACAATCAAAAATACCTTATTCCTTTTCCTATTCTTTAAAGGTGAATTCGGTTAAGGCAAATGCATATGTAGTAAGAAAGCAATTGAAAATATGTTTTATTTGGTGAAGTGTTCATTAAATTCATTATTGTTAATCATTCCCTTGAAAGCCTGTGGCTAAAGAGATATCAATTTTGAGAAAAACGTCACACTAGTCATTTATAATAACAAAAGAATTTGGTGTAAGAATCTCAATCAATCTCCTAAATGCATAACAATCCTAAACAGAATTTGAGATAGTTTTCACAACTGGAGTCAGTAGTGGAATCACAATCTAAATACATACACACACATCAACAGCTCAACAACTTGAGAGCTTAACACAACACAACATCATTTGAGGTTGGGGGTTGGCTTCTTCCTCTTCTGATTGTTATTCTGCTTTGCAAGGAATGGAAACCGAGCAGCGAATCCCGATTCCTTACGCTTTCTGTTAGAGTATTTCTTTTCATTTTCCCATCGTTCAACCTTCACACAATTCGGCATATCCCGATTCTGTTTGCCGAGCATCTGCGCCAGCGATACCTTTCGCTTCAAGAACCCTTTCTCCGCCATCATCCCGGGCATCAGTTCTTCTTGTAGAAACAACTTCCTGCTCAGAATTTGGCCTATCGAAAGAGTTGGCTTCAGAACAGGGGTGGTGGATTCATGTCCACTCACAGCCATTGGGAAATACTCCATCTTCTTCCCATGCTCCCATCCCCATTCCTCAACTGCTTCTTTCACTGCAGCTTCTTCCCTCTTTGCAGCCTCCATGTTGCTTAAAACTTCTTCAAGTGCCCATTTTGTGCTTCTGATTTCTTCAGTTGCTTCTTTCATCTGTTTCAAAATCGTCGACTCGTTCCCCTTCTCTCTGCGGTGGTCTGCCAATGCAACAGCTTCCTTCGTCTTCGCAGCTGCACCCGATCTAATTTCAGCAGTTCTTATCTTAGCCTTTCTTCTTTCAATCTTTGATATTGTCCTCAGAATCTCGCCCTTGGCAGCTTCCCCCATTTGCTTAAACTTCTCAGCCTCTGAATTCAAAATCTGCAGCTCCCTTAGAATTTCAGCACCATTTTCTTCTTCCATGTTTGAATCCCTTGCAGCTTGCAGCTTTTGCCTTGTTTGATTCAGCCTTTCCTCAACTGATGACATTTTCAAAGAGTTGTGCTTCAGTCTCTCCCTTGTTTTCTCCAATGAAAGCCTCTCTCTTTCTAGTTTCTTGTTGAATATCTCCATGGAAGCTCGAATTTCCGAGATCCCATTTGTGGTTCGTGTAAGGTTTTGCTGCGCCTGCTCGAAACCTTCCACAAATCTCAGACTTTGACCCTCGGGACGACGACAGCCATTGTTTTCCTTATCTTCTTCTTCGGATACCTCTTTCCTTAGCTCCATTTTCAATTCCTCAACAAATGCTCTTGTGGATTCGAGTTGTTGTAGGATATCCAGAGTTTCCCTCTGCTTCAAATTCAGATCTTTCTCCAGCTGAGATGCCTGCTCCTCCAGCTTTTCAATGCTCATCTCTTCCAATTCATCATCATGCTGATAAAAAACACATAGAATCAAACAAACAAACAAATAAAATTAGCTTACCATTACGTTCTAGACTTTGAGTTTTGTTCCTATATGTTCTCTAAATTTTCACATGTTCAAATTTAATCTTTAAGGCCTCGTTTGATAATAATCTAGTTTTTTGTTTTTTGTTTTTGTAATTTAAGCCTATTTTTAGGCAAATTTCTTACCGTGTGTTTCACATTTTCTACAATATATGCATATTTCCTAAAAGAAAGTACGTGGATGCTAACCATCTTTCAAAAACAAAAACAAGTTTTGAAAGCTACTATTTTTTGTTTCCAAATTCTAATTTGGTTTCTACAAATAAAGGTAAGACGTAGATATTCAAGTTACAAGAAAACATATGGTAAGATAGTGGTTGTAGGCTTAAATTTCAAAACCCAAAAACAAAAAATCAAATTGTTATCAAAGGGGACCTAAGCTTTGAAGTTGGTTCGATTAATTAACAAAAATAAACCAATAAAGGCCGATTCCAATTTTTTTATACTATGTTAAGAGATATAAAACTAAAATGATAGGAACTTGAAAAAATTATGATCCAGGGTAGAGTATTCATAGTACTAACCTCGTTTTGGAAGGGAATGTTGGAGGGCTTCCAGTAGCCGACACCGCCGAAACGAGAGACAGCTTCCTTAACAGACTCGAAGGGAGCGGAGGTGTCGATTTCAGCTCTGGCATCGGGTTTCGTCTCTATTTTCATAGCCATTTCCGATCTTTGGCAGCTCTCTGTACCAGGCCCTACAAACCCATCTGCCTCCATGGAGGTTTTCAAATTCTTGAGGAAAACGACAAAGTTGGAGTTCTTAAAACTAGTTGACAAAGAAAAATGAGTTAAGGAAGGAGAAACACTCGTGGGTTTTAAGGAGGAGAAATATGTAAAATTCATTCATATTTGAAGCCTGTGGGCCCCAACTGTCCAACGGCAACATATATGCCAACGGCCTTCAACACTTTTTTATTTTATTATTATTTTTACTTTTTCCAGACCGTTTAAAATAAAATAAAAATAAAAATAAAATAAAATAATCATTTAACATTGTAGAAGAAGCTAAACAAAAGGGATTATTTGGAATTGCCGTCCATTTTACTTTCATAATCAATTTTATCCCTTTCCACTTTTTCTTTTTTGGCCAAAAATAATAATGTTATTTTAGTTTAGTACTCTTTATTCGAACTTCACCATTGATCCCATCTTGTTATTATACAGTTATACTATTTATTTCTTGTGTTGGTCAAAGGATTCTTTGGTTTTATTTTTTTTTGGATATTATACTTTGGATAATTGATACTTTGATGACAAAAAGTCGAAACATTTAAACCCAATAAATTGTTATCCAAAAAAATACAAATAACTTGGGGAAAGAATTTTTTGGGTTTAAATTATTTTGAATTTTTATTATTTTAGGTTAGGTTAAAATATCATTTTGGTCTCTAGACTATCCCGCTTGTTTCAATTTGATCTCTAGACTTTTCAAAGTCCAATTTTGGTCCTCAAACTATGCAAAAAGCTTAAGATTGATCCTTGAGTTAAAAAAAAAATCTAACTAGAGTTAAATTTGAATGAGGTGTCAAAAAATAAAATAATAAAAAAACAATTTCTTTCATCTTTCATTTTCCCCATTTTGACCTTCTCCTCTTCCTCTTTGATATTGAGAAATACCACCCTCAAAACTTCAAACAAACCACAAAATGGGGGCAATGGCTTCAATAGGGATTTTGATTTAAATCATTGTTGAGCTGTGAATAACAAAATGTAATAAAAATGGGTTAATTTTTAGAGCTGTATAAATCGAATACGTGGAAAATTTTCATTTTTGATCCACTCATTTTCCCTTTAATCCCCTTTAACTTTTTATTATTTTAGGTTATATCAAATATTCATTTGACTTTCTAAAACTTATCTAAGTTAACTTTAGGATATACATTTATTTGTTTTTTCTATCTACGTATGTTTGAAAAACCGATTATTCTTTTTTTTTTTTGAAATTTAGTAGAAATTCAAATGAGAATAAAAACTTAATTTTAGAAAACAAAAAATGAAAAACAACATGAAATGGTCCTAGTATCTAATTTTTCCCACTCATTTATAGCTTGTATTAAGATAATATATTTAAAATTGAAGTTATTTTGGGGTCTATCTTTCACATTAATGGATGCAATTTTAAATTAAAAAGATTCTTTGGTAATAAATGATAACATACAATTTTTGTATTACATGTTAAGATAAAGTCTCCACGTCAACCGAGTTCAAATAATATCAATACATGAACATGGTAACAAATCATATTTGAACTCCACCCTCTCTAAGGAATGAGCAAAAATGCCTCAGTGAAGCAGGTTGGTCATCAATGTAAATTTTTTTTAAAAATGGTAAAGATTATCTACTTTTTGAAAAATAAATTATCAAATGCCTACTATTTTTTATATTTAAATCCTGTCTACTTGGAAGAGAAAGAAATTTTGCTCTCCACAATTAATGTCTCTCCATATACTGGAGTTTACTTAATTAATAATCAATATTGTTTACAAAAAAACCTCCACATACAAGCCTAAATTTGATGACATCTTTTATAATATCTTATTTAAGATTCAAATTAAAATTAAAAAAAAAAAATATATATATATATATATATATATATCAATCAGATTTTATACTAAATAACCACTATATCTCATATTTTATTATTTCAAATTAAAATTTGAAAAAAATTATATAAAACAATACTGAATGACATAAAGATGAATTAATCTTAGAAAAAAAAGTTATTGGTTGTAGATCAGAATTCTATGATATTTCCCTCAACGTCGACCGTCTCCACACTCGATCATTGTTGAAGTTCATAATTCTACAATCTTCTTGATTCACACATTCACAATTTTTCCTAAATTTCACATCGCAAAGATTTTGGTTCTGCAACAATGGAGGTCACACCCGTCCAGTTGTCTTTAATGGGGTATGAGATGAAAGAGATACATACTTCAATTATAAGACGATAATGATTGAAATAGCATACGGTACAACAATAAGTCAACTTATCGATTTAGTTGCATTTGGACTTGATATTAACAAAAGTTTGACCATAACCATAATGTGCAGCGAGTTTTCCAGCACCATGTATAACGATTGCTCCATCCTCAGAAAAAAAATTTACTCGTACAAACTATGACGTATAACACAAACAACTTAGATGCCCCCAGTTGCATTAAAAGTTGGGCTCATGTTGTCAAACAAGGATGAGCTGAAGAAGTTTCTATGCACACTAGTATTGAGTTGGAGTCTTGAGGTGTCATAAATATGTAAGGATTTGTAAGGATTTGTACTTCTGGTCAACATAATAGACTGATAGTGAATTATATTTTGTAGACAACTATATGACACAAAAGGTTGCAACGACAACTAGTTCAAGTATTTCTTCAAGCACATGGATGATAATGCAGACTTATCTAATTTCTTAGTGGGAGAAGTTTTAGCCGGAGGGTCATGGCAGCCAGGATGAAAGCTCGCTCTTATGGTGTGGAAGTGGATAGAACTTCACACACACACTATTCGATCCTACTTCTTTAGGATCAATGGATTTTAATTTTTGTCCCTTTTGTGTTTCACAAGGATATCGTGAAGCTCCGCATGCTAAATAATAAGTATTCTCTGTGCATGTACAATATAAAATATTTCATGTTTGTTTTATAAAAAAAAAGAAAATAGAAATTTGCCTAATTGCTCCAAAACTTTACTTGGGACCACATTCACATGTGTGTGCATCAAAGTGTTGTTGGGCCACAACAATAAGCTTTAGCCCATCAATTGAAATCCAAAAGCATGAGTCCATCAATTCATGGCAATCTGGTCCCAATTGCCATGTAACCAAGATTGTTTTTTTTTAACGTCATTTTCTCCTAAAATCGACAAACTTAACCGAGATTATAAAAAGGATAAATTGGATAGCATTTTGTTCACAAACAATCAAAATTTGAGATTTAGAAACAAAAAATAGAAAGAAAATAAATTAATAATGATTTGAATTTTTTTATTCAAATACACCAATTGGGAGTAGTGTTGTGTTTGGATTAAATGGTAACAAACTCATTCTGTCCAACTGAACCAAAAACGCCAGTTTTAATTTGCTACATTATTCATAAGCTATATTCCCCAACCACTTAACAAAAGAAAAAAAGACTAAAAATTCCAAGAGAAAAAGAAGAATGAATGAAAAAATGGGAAAAAATAAAAGAAAAGTCAAGAATTGATATCTCTATCTATCAAATTCTTCCTCCTCTTGAGGAAGTAATAGGCAAGGCCTCCACAAACAGCAAAAATAACCAAACCATCAACCACACCCACCAATGCAAGCACCCATTTCTTCAAGCTCCTCTTTTGCCTCCCCAACTCTGTCCCTTTCCTAACCTTAACCATATAACTCAATCCCACCCCTCCCTCCATTTCCCTAACCCCCATCACCACTCTATACAAATAACACTCCTCTTCCCCGCCACGACCGCCCTCGGTATGATGCAGAGCCGCCGCACATTTACAGTCCTCCAAGCACCACTTCCCACATTCCTCCTTACTCACATTCACCCTTTTAGCACCATCTCTCAAAATGCTACTTATTCCCTCCAATTCAATCATCTCCCCTTCCACTCCCTCACAAAACTCCCCACTCATTTCCTCCCCACACTTCCAACTCTCCACTTCAAATCGAATGCACGAACACGAGTTCGACACCGTGCAAATCCCGTACGGTTTACAAGCAAGAGGAAGATCGCAAGTGGTTTTTAGTGCTCGGAACGAGGCTTCGAAAATGCCCTTTTGAGCCGAGTAAGAGTAGAGCCCTAGATTTCCCGTTCTGTTCCCCAACGCTAGGAATCTCAAGGGCTGGCCGGTTTCTGATGGGATCGTTGCGATTTTCTCGGCTTCGTCGTCGAAGATGTCGAGGCCTTGGGTGTTGAGTGTGATGAATGAGAGGTTCGTGTTGTTGGGTGGCTTGAATTCCCAATATGAATACTTGGATTTTGGTGTGTTAAGAAAGAGAGCGAGTTTTTGGGTCTCGATTTCGAAAGAGTAAAAGGAAGTTGAATTTGGTGGGAAGGAAGTTAAATCGGTTGCAACGTTTAAACTCTGACCCAAAAGCATTACGTCCGTTGGGAAATTGAAACTCTGCCATTTAATACCTTCTAAATCATCCACCAATGCCAAATTCCCATTTCTTAAAATCCTCAATTTCTGCATCAACAAAAACAACACACAAATCTTAAAATAACATTTTTACTCTTAAGCTTTCAAATTTATTCTATCTTAATCTTTCGATTTCAAAATTTTAATTTGAATGCTTTTCTTTTTAAAGAAAACTTAAAATTAATTCTTTAATCGAAAACGATTTAATAATGTTGGTAATTTCATGCTATATAAAAAAAGATATTAATATATTTCCAAATTTTTTAAAAAGGTGATAATTTTTTCAAAGAGAAACAAACAATTAAAAAGGAAACAAAAACCAATTTTAAGTTATGTTGAAAATTTAAGAATGGAAAAGGAACAAATTTCAAAAGTTAAACTAAAATTGATTTTTTAAAGTTCAGAAATTAAAATGTATCAAAATGTTGGTTTAAGAATTAAAATTACAAAAAAAAAAAAAACGTTTGATTGAAGGAGAAGAATAAAACGATGGCGTTTTATATACCTGCACACCTTGTCCGGAAGTCCCCGTTCGCCAGCCCACGTGACCGGTGGGGCCCTTCAGCCTCAAGTCGCCGTCGCCGGTGAGCTCAAGAACGCATTTCTCCGGCGTGAAGAAACGGGAGAAATGGGCGGAGCTCCAAACCTTAACCTCCCCGAGAAAAACCTGCAACGAACAGGAGAAGTTGCCTTGCGTGGCTTCAACGGTCAAGGCTGCCCGGAAATCGGGCGGCGTCAAGAGCTCCGTCTGGATCAAAAAGGCCCTTCCGATGAAGCCCTCGCCGTACTCCGCCGGCACCGCCAGAGTAACTTCGTAACCAGTAAGAATGTAAGTTCTGGAAATGGTAGGGCTCAGATTCAGCAGAAGAAGAAGGGCAAAACAGAGGCGGGCAGCAGGTACCTTCATCACAGAGAACAAATCCAGGATTTTGTGAAAGAAAGAAATGAAAAAGGGAGTGAGCTTTCATTTTGTCTGCTTGTTTTGCTGTTGGTGTAATGCTCAAATGTTAGTGGAGACTCATTAATTGTGCCCACCAATTCTTAATTATTTTTTATCCATAATTGCTAAAGTAATTTCCACCAGTAATTAAACCCATCTTTCCTTACAGCCTGTCCATGTGACACTAATCCTTTTTCTTTTTCCTTTTTTAAATCTTTTTCTGTTTTCTTTTCTTTTTTTTAAATCATTTAACCGTAGGGGTGAACATGGATTGGGTTGGGGTGATTTTCAACCCAACCAAAAAATTCGGGTTGGTCAATTCTCCAACCCAATTAAAGACACAACCCAACCCAACCCAACCCTTTATTTTCGGGTTG
>JBBMEF010000018.1:15913803-15927276 GCA_037832685.1 Sicyos baderoa | reverse complement strand
TGCTCCGGCCGGGGCTTATTTAAAGAGTATTTGGAAAGGTTATTCAAATGTTTTAATTGTTAAGTAACTTCAAGTGTTATCTTTAAATATTTTTAATTCCGCATTAATTACGCTTTAAAGTCATGCATGCTGGTTAAAGACCTAGGTTTAGGACCACTTTTTGGTCGGGTCTTTACAGTCTCTCTTACTGAAAGTGATGCTGGTTTTCTCTCTACCGTGGTCTCCTCTCTGAATCAGCGTTTTGCCCTGAAGGATCTTGGGGCTTTGAGTTATTTTTTGGGAATTGAGGTGACCAGGCTTTCCTCTGGTCTGTTGCTCCCTCAAACTAAGTATTTATTGGAAATTGTGTTATTGATCTACCCTCTCATTTGCGGGGGAAGATATAGTTTTGGTTTAATTAATTGTATTATATTAAGTCGTTAATTGGTTGTGATATTTAGTGAGTTAAGATTCTCGTTTCAGAACCATCTAAGGATAGTTGTAATATATGTATTTATTATATTATTTATTCTCTCACACTCCCTATATAAAGAGGTAACTCTGTACAATTAAATTGTGTGATTAATACGATAAATCCATTTTTCAATTCTCTGTTTACTTTGTCTCAATAAAATTGCAAAGATTCGAATTCCTCTTTTTTTTTTTTTTTTTTTGAGAAGAATTCGAATTCCTCTTTAACAAATATTGTTTGAATGAAAAAAAAAGAAGATAATACAAAATGTAACACACAGAAAGTGTCCATATTATTTCCTCATAAATCAAAATACAGAGAAGCAAATAAAATTAGAAACAAAAGGTGATTACACATAATTGAGTGAAGGAGTGAGAGATTGTGTACAATTTTTCAGAGATGGAACCAAGAATTGGAGCTATACACAGCAGTTGGTTTACCAGAAGAGTTGAAAAACTGAAGCAATCATGGAGAAGAGATCGAACAATAAAGGTGAAAATTCCTCACAAATGTGAATGCTTTTTCTCAGAAACACATTCGAAAATGTGAACAACAACATCTTCGTCCGCTACGGCAACGGAAATATAGGTCTAAGGCGACGGAAATTTCCGTAGGCAAAAACTGTTTTTCTTGCAGTAGTGTGTACTCTCTTCTTTTGCTCTTTGAGAAATACACAACAGCTTCAAACTAATTATGCTTAAAAAAAACTTCAGTTATGACTCATCTTTACTCATAGCGTTGAGGGTATTGAGACTTTGATGACTGTTGGCCCATTTGCGAACTCATGCATCAAAAAGATGAGGATGTTATGAGTTCTCATTCAATTTCAGATCTATAGAAATGGAAGTATCTTTATTTTCTATTGCTTTTCTTTAGTTCAAGTGAGATCCGGCCGACTAGAGGATAATTCAACCGAACCTCAAATATGTATTTAGAACTAAGAGGGTTATAGGTTCGAATTCTCCATTAAACTAAAACAAACGCTTAAGATAGGTTAATAATAGGTGTCTCATAGGGCACTATTTCCACCATTTTTATAACGTAATTATATAATCTCCCCAAGTTGTTTTTTTTTTTTTTTACTAAATGGGTTAGTGATACAATGGTTATATTATTTTGTTGTAAACTAGTTTAATACCACGATATTTGTATTTTATAAAAAAAGTTGTAACTTTTTTTTTAATTCAACAATATTTATTGAATAATTGTTATTCATCGAGCATACAAAAAAGTATCTATGGATACTTTCCGGTATCATAGACCGTTCAATAAGTGGTTGATAATTTAATATCATATCTCTTATCCTAAAAAAACACAATTAATACCATGTGAACATCAATAACAGCTAGTCAGTTAAGTTAAATCCCCACAAATGTTGATGTTTTTGTTCATTTAGACTCGTTTATTAACATTTTCAATTTGGCTTCATACTGATAAATATTAAAAATTGATGATAAAACTTAGGGTGTGTTTGTTTTTAATACAAAAGAGTGGAGTGGAGTGGAGAAAAAAAAATGGGTTAATAGTAGTTTTGACCGGTTAACTACTTGTTTGAAGATGGAAGTTAACAGTAATGGATTATTCAACTACTTGTTTGGGGATTGTAGTTAATAATGGTTTAGTGATAAATTTGGTATAAAATTTAATATAGTTTAATGCGACATTTGATAGAGAGATTCAAGAGTGGTTAAAAGTAGTTGTTTACTACAAAAACAAACAAACGATGAGTTTTCGAGGATTGGTTATTAACCACTCCTCATATCCAAAAAAACAAACACACCATTAGTGAATGGACAAACTTTGAGTAAGTGATCACCTAAAAGAGAAAATTCGCATTTCTACTGATTTCTCAGAAAATTGGAGAAGAACTTAGAAGAGAAATTGGACAATTTAGGCCCCGTTTGATAACCATTTGGTTTCTTGTTTTTGATTTTTCAAATTTGCCTATTTTCTCTCAAATTTCCTACAATTTGTATCATCCTTTCTACCATGTATGTATACATCTTTCCTTAAGAAAGTAGGGGAAGACCAACCAACTTTTGAAAACAAAAAAAAGTAGCTTCCCAAAGTTTATTTTTGTTTTTAATAGTTGGTTAGTATTCTCCTACCTTCTTAAAGAAAGATGAATAAATAGTAGGAAAGATGGAGCACATCGTATGAAATTTGAGAGAAAATAGGCTTAAATTTGAAAAACCAAAAACAAGAAACCAAATGGTTATCAAACGGGGCTTAATTTCTTAATTTCTGCTATCATATTCTTCAAAACCCACAAAGTTGAATTGTATGTCAGGTAATTACCCAATTTTAACATTTACCAAAAATAAGCGACTAAATTGAAAAATATTAAAATATAAGACACAAACTTCAGATTTTTTTTATTATTTTATTTTTGGAATTGAATAATGGAAGGAAATTTGAACCTGACCAAATTATGTTAATTATGTTTTAAGTTCCTAATGATGGAGTGTTTTATCAATATAGTCATAATCTCATTGTAAAAATGGTACACAGACTCTCACGGATCAACTAATTATTGAGATCATGACAAAAATGTCAAATTCAAGAAATAGTAAAAGGTAGTAACCATTTAATTATTATGCAACCATGAACACTAAGCTAAAGTTTACCTCCATGGTCGCATATCATCCACAAAGATTGTCCCATGTTGGATTGTAACATCTTCCATGGCAAAGTAGAGTTTTATGAAGAAAACAACAATTTACATGTCCCATTCTGATTCAACACCATGTAATCAATGATCACATGAAAACTATGTTCTGCCAATCTGTTTTAAATACATCACAGAGATGAAGAAGATACTTTTATATTAACATAGAGAAATCTTCGGATAACGAGCTAGTTATTTTCACTTTCTTCCACCCACCATACTTTGGCCAGGACTTCCGGACAAGCTAGACGATGCGCTACTGCCAGTCACCTTCAATCTTGGATCTGTACTGCCAAAAACATTGAGATCCTCAAAAAGTCTGTATGATGGAACGAATGAAGGTGTTGAGTTCTTAGGGGGAGCTGATGCCCATGAGTCTCCACCGCCCATGGCTAGCTCATTATTTACTCTCGAAGAGAACGAGTTAAGAGACTGCAATGGTCTAGCAGGCGATGAAGAAGTAGAGAGTGCAGGTTCCTTCCCATGACGATAACCCATATTTGAAACCGAGACATTACTTTGGTGGTTGGCATTAACAGAACCTGCCCAAGGCGGGGGAGGGTAGGCAGAAGAATATTGAGAATATTGTGGATGGAACGGCTGGGGGTGCGACTGAGGCTGATATTGTTGTTGTGACTGTGCCTGGGGCTGAGATTGAAATTGTTGCTGCGGCTTCGGCTGTTGTGGCTGTCGCTGAGGATGAAATTGTTGTTGAGTTTGAGGTTGAGGTTGAAATTGTTGTTGCAATTGCGGCTGGGGCTGAGATTGAAATTGTTGCTGCGGCTGTAGCTGTCGCTGAGGTTGAAATTGTTGTTGAGATTGAGGTTGAAATTGTTGTTGTGGTTGGGTTTGTGATTGAAACTGAACTTGAGGTCCAGGTTGAGCCCATGGCACAACGTAACTATTGAAAGGCATCTGGCTGAGGCTCGCAGAATGATGATGCTCATAACCCTGTGTACTTGACGACGACACAGGCACCTGATGAGTATTTTGGTTTGATGCAGGTGGAGTGAGAGGGGTACGAGGAGAGACAGTTGATGTCGATAACGTGATACTCAAGAGGTCAATCATGTCTTGCTCTTTCGAAGTCTTAACCGGTGCAGGAGGATCTGGCAGAGCTAATGCAGTGCAAGTATTCGAGGGTGCTGGCGTGGATGAAGTAACCCCGTTGCCTGTGGTCACCAAAGCCAAGTTCTCAACAGTTTCCGTAGAAGTGCTTTGAGTAGGTACAAGCTGTACTTTAGCGTGCCTGCATTTCAAAGTTTCACCATTTACAGTTTAACACAGGACTAACTTATGTTATCTTCGCAGAATCAATAGAACATTTAGAGATCATTTGAGAATAGATAGCTCAATCATGACCAACCTTCGAGCCAGTTGTGCAAACTCATCCTCCTCTTCGTCATCCTCCTCTATCTGCCTCCTTGCTACAGAAGCAGTCGATGACAAATTATTCACATTTGGTGGAGGACTACAATCTCTTAAGCTTGAACCTCGTACTTCACTGGCTTTCTGTGTGGCAGCAGATGACTCGGGCTGCTGAGATCTCAATTTTGTTGATTGTGTTGGCAACACAGAACCAGAAGCAATTGCATCATATTTTGCAAGTAAATTTTGCACGGAGTCATTTAACTCCAAACCTCGACCAAGAAGATCCTCATCCCTACAGAATAGCCCATAAAAAATAGCATAAAATATCAAGTATACAAAAACTCAAATTCAGATATCCAGGACCTTTATAGAATACACCCAGTCACTCTAGAACAATTTTTTTTGTTGGATTATCAAGAATTAGAGCTTCGCCTCAGTACATACCCAAGGCACCTATGCTCGTCCCAAGATAGCAGTTTAGAATTCATGCAAAACCAGTATCTAAAGCACATAGTTCAAATGCCTAAATGATTGTTGATAGGTTTCCTAATTCAATCTGACTCTCAATAAATCTAGACAAACAGTCCATAGTAATGGTAAGGGAGCTCACCCTGTTGTAGTCAACATCTGCATCAACATCCTTTGATTGGCACGACAGCGATTGGCAAGATCAACAATCACCTCATCTTTAACAGCCTATAAACAGAGATGGGATAGGTAAGATTTTTTTTTGGTAAACAGAGCATGACAATGCTGGAAATATCATTGGACATACAAGAGAGTCTCCAGGAGTCACAGCTTGCAGCATATCATTCAGAAGCTCCATAGCATTACGCATGGCATCCAAGCTTGACAAACTTAGGCCTTCAATCTCTGTTGCCATCGTCTCATCAAGCCTTCTTGACGAATTACTAGGCATTCCATAACCTGGTTGTGTAATCCTTTGCATTGGATTTGAAACAGGTGGTGTAAGAACTGGAGCAGCATTTGACGAGCGTTTGGGAAAATGAATTCCAGAACGCTGTATCCAAATAAATTGTGATTAATGAACTCTTAAATAGTTTGAAATTCATGTAGAATACAAGTTTTCAATTACGGAATGTACCACGAAAATTTTCACTATATTGTAAAAATCCATGAACAGAGCATATCAAAGAAGAGCAAAACTCCCCTACACATGCATGTGTAGGGGAATCCTACCTTTTAGGTATGTGGCACCATTGGGTGCCACATAAATTCTCACTTTTTTATAAATTCTATTAATAAAAGAATTTTTTGTGGCACACAATGGTGCCACATACCTAAAAGGTAGGGCCTAGTTTTACTCATCAAAAAATGTCTGTTGTTAACAAAATTCCTAGATTGGCCTACAGTTAGCAAAACACATAAAAGTAAATAAACAATTCTTGATAGTAAATGCATACCCTTAATTCATCATAGGCCCAGTAATATTGAGGATGCTTTCCTCCCGGTCCACCAAATGCCTCCTGCCAAGAATCTAACAGCGCTAAGATTTTGTCCCTCACATTCATGTCTCCCTGCATCTAAAGTGCAAGCTAAAGTTAAATTTGGGCATAAATGATATATTTGGAAAAAGTGCATATCCTTAATTCACCATACACCCAGAAACAAAATAACCCAAAGATTACACAGTTCAGTAACGAAATAACATACTTAAAGGCTTACAGCTCCAAACAATCAAGACAACTCATTAATATAAAATTTAATAACATTTGAATGGGTACTGGATAATTGGTAAACAAGTAAAACAAAATAGTCTCAATGCCAAGTTCAATCTGTAATTTCATGTAAAAAAAAATCAGATCAATATTATTTCATAGCGTATTGGGTCTTTTGGGGGAAGGTTCATCACATCCCTTCCAAACTGTTCATTCCTAGTTAAAAGCAAGAAAGATTATTGAGTCATGATTCCTTAAGTAATGTTCTAATATGGTCTAACAAATTAACAATCATACGCATTGTTTCAAAAAGCGTGCGAGGCTTACGCCTCGCTGAGGCGGCAAGAAAAAGCCTCAATGCTTACGCCTTGAGAGTGGAGAGTGAGGCTTACGCCTCAAGGCTACGGTGTGGAGAGTGAGGCTTATGATTCATATGGTACCGACCCCTCCTTTCGATATTTTAATCTCAATCAATTAACAGCATATCAACTACGGTATTTTCTTGGGAAAAAATGGGACACCTAGGTGCTATCCAAGGACATAAATGTAATGCTTCCATAAACTTCCAGGTTGGTGGCTCTTTAGAGGAGGAAGAGTCCTTGGAACTTGAAAGGAATGCTACACGTGCTTACGATAGTTACTGTGGAATGAAAAAAAACAAAGGGCTTTTTCCAACTCCATTTGAATCACGCAAATGGCCACAAATTCAAAAGTTCATGCAAAGTGTTTATATGAGTCCAATCAAAACAGAGACCAAATTTTAAAAAGAAAAAGGGTGGGAGAGATTAGGCAGACTGAAAAGACATTCGCTTAAGAAGAAGCGTACATGTTAATTAAGAAGGGCAATGGATTAACCAATAATCTTTTACCTTTTTCTTGACAATTTTTATCAACTCTCCAAGAATATTTCTCTCAGCTATTTGAAAATGGACATAATCACCGCAGTTCTTCACCATTGTCTCTATGAGCTACATTTCACAGGGACAACAATTAAATCACAGATGGTAACAATTAAATGAACGGGAAATATTTGATGATCCGGAGAATTTAGTTCTCCTCTTGATGAGGAACTCTTTACCGTTAGAGATAGGAGCTGAACTTTAGGACTCCTGTGTTGCAACCTTCTTTTCACAGCTTTCATGACATCTTTCGCCTGCCTGAGAAACATATACACATACAAGGTTGAAAAAATTTCAGAAAAATGAAAATAAGGGTAAAGAGAGATATAATCCCACATGTTTCAAGTTCCTCCTCCCCACCCACCAACCAATTAAATCTTTTTTTTTCTTTTTTTGAGGGTAATCACGTCTGTCTCTAGGCCAGGCACATGAGACATCGAAAGAATGGAGATACAGGAGGTGTCTATAAATTAATGTCACAGGTAAATCTCGAACCTGAGACCTTGAGAATAACACACCTTCAAAGCTCAAGTCTTCAACTAACTACGCCACCCCCTCTTGGGGACCACTAAGGAACTAAATAATTGTTAAGAAATCAAGTTCATAAACAATATTAGGCTATCATTAACTTAAACCTAGGCCAAAAAGTGGCTTGAAACATCATTTTCAGAAAGGGTAAGGGAAGAAATACATCCATCCACCCTATGATATAACCCTGCCCCCTATCAAATCAACACAGAGGACCTCCGGAATTAGGAGGGATGGGTTCAATCCATCACTTAGCCCCGTTTGATAACTATTTTGTTTTAGCATGTATCTATTGTGAATACTAACTAAATTTGAAAAACAAAAACAACCTTTAAAAAGCTATTTTTTTTTTTTTTTTTTTTTTTTTTTCCAAATTCTGGTTATCAAACGGGCCTTAGGAACTATAGAACAATATTTACTTGACATTCAAATGTCTTAACGTCAGCTGTTATATCGCGTGACAAGGGCAAGCTAGCCCAAAACAATCAGGGATTATAAAACAAACCAAGTCAGGCATAGAAATTAAGAAACATAAGATGAATTGATGGTTGATTAAATGGGGAAATCGATAAGATTATGATAGAATTACCAATGATTAGAATTGATGGAATCGCATATGTCGATGTTCATGGTCCAATCAGGCGTGATGAGGAGGCCGCTGGTGGCCTTTTCCACAGCCACCGCCGCTGAGGATGAAGACATCCTTTCGTTGACCGATGAAACAGAAGCCGATTACGTTTCTCCGAAGAACAACAACAACAGAAACGGAAGTTGATTCAATTCGATTGAATTCAGATACATAATTTCGCCACCGCCATAGTCTCTGGGAACGAAACAAATCGGAAAGCTCCGAATAACTTTTTAGGGATTTTCTTGTTTTCTACCACACACAATCGTCAAACCATCTCCCTCTCTCTCTCTCTCTTCCTCTCCGCTTTCTTTTCGTCAAACAAAAAAACAATTATATTTCTTTTTTTTTTTCATTTCTTTTTTCCTTTACTTTCCCTTGTTTTTTTTTTTTTTTTAAATATAGAATAAAATTGAATGGAGTTACTGCTTTTCATGTTTCTTTTTCAGCATCATTAGCCTTTCCTGTGGGGCGTTTGGATTTGGAGGAGAGGAAAGGGAGATCAAGTGGAAGGGAGAGTGAACGTGATTTAGAGGTATAAAATATTTGTTTGGGGATTGGTGTTTTTAGGGAAATGTTGAAAAAAATTTGTTTGGGAATTGGTATTTGTAGGGAGAGGTTTGTTTGATAATTGATGTTCGTAAAATTTTATATATTCGATTTTCTATTTCTTTTATATATTTAAATTTTGAAAAATAAATAATTAAATAGCATTTAACAACGTAGTCAATAATTACTTAATCATGTTTATATCACAAATTTTATTGAAAATAGTGAAAATATTTAATTTTAATTAATAAGAAGAGGGAATTTGCATGTATAATATAATAAGGCAAAAAAAATTGCATAAATAGCAAAATAATGAAAATATTTGCAAATATAATAAAGTCAGATTCATAGACTCCATCAATAATGTCTGATAGACTCCATCAATAATGTTTGATAGAGTCGAATAGACTCCACCAATAATCTGTCTAATAGACTCCATCAATAGTGTCTGATAGAGTCTATCAATAGCATCTAAAAAAAATTGTTATATTTACAATATTTTTAAAATATTGCTATAATTTTAATGTGGGGTAGAAATTTTGCGCAAATTCCCTAATAAGAATTTAGCTTGAGTACCAACTTTTACATCTTCTATTAAATTTGTAGCACTTTTCTTAAAATAATCTATATGTAGCACATTTTCAAACGCATCATTTCACTTTCCAAGTTTACCCCTCTCTTCGTTATCTTCATCTTCTATTAGTTTTTATTCTTCTTCCTCATTCCTTCCTTCTTCATTCAAATTCCTCTTTCTCTTCTTCTTTCTCCTCTTTTTTGAAGGTTCGGTTTTTATATTGTGCTCTATAATTCCTCCTACAAATGGAGGAATTATAGACCATCGACAGAGAGTCCGGACCTCCATGCCGACGAACAAAGAGTAGAGATAAACAACGATCAAAACTTGGAGTAAAAAGGTGTTACGATTTTCCCCCTTTTTATCATGAACCAGGGTGAATAAAGAAGAAGGTTAGGGCACTAATTGGGTTTATGACACTATATGATTCCTACAATTTTTACCATTTTTGGTTTGAGATAAATGCTAGAGATAGAAAGGGTAAAATTTAAATTGAAAATTCTCAGAGACATTGCACTTAATTAGACTTTGAAACGCCTTCGTGGGTCGCTGAAATTTTGAAGAAATATAGTAAAAATATAGACGGTTTGTGGGTTCAAACCTGAACAACCACCAATGCTACTGTTTTGATATTCTATGCTTTCATAATTAGGTCCCCATCTTCTTGGATTCTCAAAAAAATGCTTCTATCGGTCGAATTCTATCAGTTTATTAATTGATAGACGTCAATCACTTGAAAATCTGATAGAAGTCAATCAGTTCACTCGATAGAAGTAAATTAATTTTTTTTAAATTATATCATTTAAGAACCTAATAAAGATCAATAAGTTCAATCGATAGAAGTCAATAAGTTCAACGGATAGAAGCCAATAAGTTCAACTGATAGAAATCAATCAATAAGTCAATTAATTTTTAAGTGATAGAAGTCAAAACAAGTTCAACTAATAAAAGACAATTAGTTTTTAAGTGATAAAATTCAATCAATTTTTAAACTCATCGACTTCTATAATGTAATCACTAAATGACTTATATCACTTTAACATTGATTGACTTCAATCACTTAAAAACTAAATGACTCTAATAAGTTGAACGGCTAGAATTCAATCTGATTGAATACATTTTAAATTTGATTGAAGTGGACTGCTTATTTTTAAGCCCAACAAAGTAAGGCACAAAATTGGGCTTCTGAACGCGTGAGCCTTTTAGCCTTTTCACCAAATCTATTTCCACTTCTTGCTACAAAATGAATGAGTTTTAAAAATGTGCTATTCATGTAATTTGTTTGTTTTTTTTATTATACATGCAAAAGCCTCTATTGTTATTACTAATATTGGTTTAAAATTTAGAAATTTAATTATTAATATAAAAAATTAAAAAATATATAATTATTTTTTATGTACATTTAGTTGTATTATTTTGTGTGCTCTGTTGACCCAAACTAATTATTTTTAAAAATTGTTTTTAAAAATAAACAATTGCAATTTTTAATTTTCATCAAGTTAAATGATATTAATAATTTGAAAATTAGATTAAAAATTAAAATTTAACTATATATATCGAAATGAAAAGAAATCGAAAAATATTATTTCAATTTTATGTTGTACTAGGTTGACTCGAAAATTACTTGAGTTTGAAAATTAAAATTTGCAAAAATATATAATTTAAGTGTAGTTCATAATTATTTGTTTAAAAAAAAATCATAATTATTTGTTTTTAGAAATTGAACATTAAACTATAAATGTCAAAATAAGATAATAATGAAAAAATATATATTAATACAATTTTGTTGTAGATAGATAATGGATTTGAATGATATTTTTCATATTTCTCAAATGATACCTGGAGACGATTTATACAGGTTTGTCCCTATAATATGGGGAAATCAAAAACAGAATCAAGTAACAACTTATGGTTACAATCTAATTAAAGAGAATAATAACAATATGCCTAATATACCCCCCTAAAACTCAGGACAATGGTAAAATCATGAGTTTGGTTGCACATAATTGAAACGAGTGAGATGATAGTGCTTTAGTGAACATGTCAGCAAGGTGATCTTTGGAGGAGCGTAGCGGACAAAAATGACTTTAGGAACAACCTTTTTCACGTACAAAATGGTAGTCAATCTCAATGTGCTTGGTGCAAGCATGGAAGACGGGATTGCTAGCTAGAGATATGGCAGAGATGTTGTCACACCAGAGAATCGGCGGATTGCGTAAAAATATGCGAAGGTCACAAAGTAGTTGTCGTAGCCAAAAGACGTCAGATGTAGTATTGGAAAGAGCTTGATATTCAGCCTCAGTGGAGGAGCGAGAGACAGTTGGTTGTTTCTTGGCAGACCAGGAGATAGGATTATGTCCAAGGAGGACAACATATCGAGTGGTTGATTGACTGTCTGCTAAATCACCAGCCCAGTCAGCATCACAATAAGCTTGTAGAGTCAAATCTCCAGGTTTAAAGGAAATGTCTAACCGCGGAGTTCCGACCAGGTAACGCAAGATGCATTTGACAGTAGAGAAGTGGAGAACAGTTGGGCACTGCAAGAACTAACTGACTTTGTTAACTGCGTAGGAAATGTCAGGGCGTGTGAATGTCATGTATTGAAGGGATCCAACCAATTGTCTGTACAAGGTCGTATCAGAGTAAGGAGAAGCAGAAGCATAAAGATCAATGGTTGTGGACATTGGTGTCAGACAAGATTTTGCTGCAGTCATGCCAGAGGATGTTAACAAGTCAGATAGATATTTAGCTTGATTAACAAAAATACAATTGGGATGATATTCAACTTCCAGCCCAAGAAAATATCGTAGTTTCCCAAGATCTGATATTTGGAATTCAGTAGCAAGAGCGGCTTTCAAAATGCAGATGTAGGATGGATCAAGTTTCGTGATTATTATGTCATCGACATATAACAACAAATAAGTCAAAGAAGTACCAACCGAGCGCACAAAGAGAGATGAGTCAACACTGGAAACAACAAAACCCATTGTTAGTAAATGAGAGGCAAATCGATCATACCAAGCACGAGGTGCTTGTTTAAGACCATATAGACTTTTGTGAAGCTTGCAAACATGATCAGGGTATGACTCGTCAGAGAACCCAACTGGTTGAGACATGTATACTTCCTCTTGCAAATTTCCATGGAGAAACGCATTTTTGACATCAATTTGATGTACTAAAACCCACTGATGATGTGATGCAAGGGAAAATATAACCCGAATAGTAGGTTGTTTGATGACCGGGCTGAACGTTTCATCAAAGTCATAGCCTTCAACTTGATGAAAGCCTTTGGCCACAATGCGAGCTTTATGGTGAGCAATACTACCATCAACATTATATTTAGTGCGAAAGACCCATTTGTTACCCACTATATTCATGTGAGGTTGGCGAGGAACCAGGGTCCACGTGCCCTGTTCCTAGAGAGCCATAAACTCATCAGCCATTGAAGAAATTTGGAGGCTGTAGTGAATGAGGTTGGATCGGATATGTACGTAGTTCTAGTTGTGGCTTGTAGGCTCGAGGTTAAAATATACCAGACTTGGAGCGTGTCTGCATGCAATGGGTATTTGTTGGTTGAGGAATAATAGATGGGGGATTGGATATATTTGGTTGGGTAGGGGATGGAATGTCCGATGTGATATTGGTGGCAATAGGGGGAGGGGCGGGAAGCATATTATTTGTTGGTGTTGGCAAATTTGGAATAGGAGAATTGGACGAAGATGTGTGTGAGGAAACTGGCACTGTAGAGATAGATAAGTCAGTTGCATTGAACCTAATGGCACCTGGGAAACCCTGGTCATGAGGATAGACAGATGATGTTACTGTACGAGATGTACTAGAGGAATTTGGTTTGGTCAACATGGGTTGTAGGGTAGCAGGATGGTTGGTTGAAGTAGGAAAGGTTGCAAAAGGGAAAATGGTTTCATGAAAGATAACATGACGAGATTCAATAGTTTTTCGAGTTTCGATGTTATAACTGTAAAGACCCGTATTTTCATAAAGACGTTTCAGGTAGTTTTGGTCGTTATTCCCGTTATCGTTGGTCCTTGGAGAGAGTTTGGGATTTGTTTTGTTAGCCGAGACTTATATTTGATTATTAGTATATTATTTATTAATAAATCTTTGT
>JBBMEF010000018.1:15861059-15871644 GCA_037832685.1 Sicyos baderoa | reverse complement strand
TCCCTCGGGATCTTGAGTTCAGCGTGCCCCAGACAGTAGAACAGACGAGCATAGTTTAACTGAGAGCTCGAGTTAGGTTTTTATGTGACAGAATGATATGTAACAGTTGTAGTAACAGTAACAGAACAGAACTTGGTATAAGTCCGCAAAATGGCATCCAAGTAGTAGTAACAGAGAAGAGGAGAGTTTTTAGTAGTGCCTCGTATACGTTAGTTTGGATGATAGTCTTTAACGCACTGTACCCCGTTCGGGGATTCTTACTGAGTAACTTAGTTTACTCACTCTTACTTTATGTGGATCCACAGGTAACCAGGAGCAGCGGCGTTGATGGCTGGGAGAGTGGTGGACGGGGTCATGGG
Source organism: Sicyos baderoa (assembly GCA_037832685.1). Lineage (NCBI taxonomy): Eukaryota > Viridiplantae > Streptophyta > Magnoliopsida > Cucurbitales > Cucurbitaceae > Sicyos > Sicyos baderoa. The sequence goes on along the minus strand of JBBMEF010000018.1, from coordinate 15,871,285 downwards.
CATTCTTTCATTTTATTTAAAAGAATAATTGTACTCTGAGTTTATGTTTGAACTGTTTAAAGGTTTTAATGCATGTAGTCAGGGCACGGAGCCCTTAGGTGTTTTAATTGTGGAATGTTTGCAAGTTCATTTGTTTTTAAATGTTCGAATAAATTTATAAGGAACTGTTGATTTATCTCTGGCCAGGGAGGCATATATGATTGTTTTGACTTGAACAGGTTGCTGGAAACAGGGACAGGTTTTAGTTCGTTATATATGTTTTAAAGTTTTAAATTTTACCGAGCTTGTTGAATTCAACTGTTTGATTTACTTATATTTTCCGCACGTTTTAGTCATGCATGAGTAACGACCTAGGTTTAGGACCATATTTTGGGTCGGGTCTTTACAATATATCTCTTATTATAATAAAATTGATTATAACTATAAGAACCCATAATTTTCTGACTAGAAATTCTAGTACATGGTGACTCAAAATACAATTATAAACATACAGTTTTCAAATTAAATTCAAATCCACATAAATACTCCTATTGCATTTAATTCAAATACAATGAGCCCTTGGCCAAGGTATTTCCAAAAATAAATAAATAATAGTAAAATCAATCTTGTCTCATCGGTTAACAAATCAGTTAAACATAAATAACATAAGTGTAAACCTGCATGCTATTGAATGAAAGAACCATAACTATCTTAAGAAACTACTCAAGTAATGAAGCAAGTTCTACTCATGATCTCTCCAACATCTTCCAGCTAACCGTCTCGGTGATGTCTTTGATTACCAGGTGGAAAAACCATAATAAGGGTGAATATAAAAGAATTTTCAGTAAAAAATTTCAATAGAGGTACATTAATGCATAAAGTCAGAATCTAGCATCACTCAACTTGGATGATACCAATTCCATAAGAAACGATAATTGAAATGAAGTTTTTGTCTTTCGCTAACTCCATCCTTTCGATTTTTTTTTTATTTTGTACCTATAGGTTTAATCAATATAATCTTAATGTCTTTCTCTGTATACGTTCCGGTTATTTTTGCAACTAATTTTTACTAATGTCTCGATTTCTATTGAAAAATAAAATAATAATAATAATAAGGCTAGTAGACATTGTGAGAATATGGGGTTCCACCTCAAAATCAATTAGCCATGAAGGGAGTAACTCATATCTCTTTTATATTGATGTTGGGATATTTGTGAGATCCTAACATGTCACCTCAAGATGGTGCCTCTTTTGGGCTCACCAATCTTAAATCAGATCTCAATTTCATTTTATTATACCGAATACGTGTTTGGATTTTATGAGCTCTGATACCATGTGAGAATATGGGATTCCACCACAAAACTAATTAGTCATAAGCGGAGTAACTCATATCTCTTTTATATTGATGTTGGGATATTTGTGAGATCCTAACAGACATATCTTCTTAGAAGAATTATGTGATCCTCTCAATGTCCCGACTACTCAATTTGCTTTTCCTTTGTTTAGATGGATCGCTTTATTTCTCATCTGAACTATCCTAAGAACTACAGAATATGGGTATATGTAGATACGAGTGTAACCCAAGTAGGAGTGTAAAACAGAACCACAAGGGAATTCTAAGTTGCTAAAAGGGGGTTATGTGCAGAAAATTCAAATGAACAAGTTTTTTTAACAATATGGGATCCCAAGATATTTAAAGTCCACAAGTTAATAATTTCTAAGCTATGACCAATTTTCTACTATAGAGACTATAAAGCTGAGAACTGGCAAGGTATTATGATAGATAGTGCGCTAATGATAACATTTATACCAGGCATAACATTACTCAAGACGAGCATTGATTACAGTTTGGAGGTTTGATAACTCATAAATATAGTATTTAAGATATTTTTAGATCATTCTCTAAGTTAATTGATAAAATAAAGAGTTGGGATGCCACTAAAATTTATAGTTTTGGTATAAAAGCTAATACCTTATGCATTAAGGAAATCAAAGAGAAACCAAAAAGAAAAGGCGATAAGAAGTTACAAAAATTGGGTGATAGCTCTCAAATAGAGCGTAAAATATGGTATATTATTTAGCATTCTTCTAAGGCTTCAAAGGAATAATTGAATAGTTAAGAGCAAAAAAATAAAAACAAACTTTTGGAAGCTACTTATTTTATTTTTAAAAGTTGGTTAATATTCTCCTATTTTTTTAAGGAAAGATGGATATATGGTAGAAAAAATGGAACACATCATAGAAAACTTGAGTGAAAATAGGCTTAAATTTCAAAAACCAAATGATTATCAAACGAAACCTTAGTTTTAGAGATTACTATTTTCAAAAATAGATTTTATGCTTTTTTATGTTGACTTTATTTTGGAACCTTTCTGCTTTCAATAAAATTTTCTATTTCTATTCATCATTTTCGACTTGTCTCTTGATGTTTATTTCCAATTTCGTTATCACAATCATGAGCAAATTTTGTTAGCCATAAGTTAGAGGGGAAATGGGTTTGTAGAAGCAAGGAGTAAAAAGGAAGTTGATATTTGAGATATATTGAATTAGATTATTAATCTATAGTAAGTGTTGATCGTCCATCTACACAAGCTTGTAAGTTATTAAATCGAAAAAATAAATAACTTAAGTCTAATTCATTTATTCAGTAGGTTAGTGATCGATGGATATGTGATCTTTGAATAATTGTTAATATGCATCCACAATGCGCAAATATACGTAGTGTGTACTCCAAGTAAAAAGTATGTTTATATCGTTCTCTACATGGACCGCTAATTTAATTACTAATCGATGGTAACTAAGAATCAAATGCATAAAAGTAGACAATTGAGGAGGATTTGGTGTTGGTATCTTCACGGTTAAGTAGAGAAATAATAAAGTATCGTAAAGTTTGAGTATGATATAAAGTCTACAACTAAGGTACTCATGGGAATGCGTTCGTAGTGTTAGGAGGGGTTATGTGGCACTATTCAAACAGTTGCTCCTGCATTCGTTCGCACTAAAACCAACTCTCGTTGTGAATAAGTGCTTAAATTAATCCAGCACCTCGCATGCACTAATACAATGTTTATTCATAAACTCTTTTCAAAAGTAAAAGAGATCTTATGCTAACCTAAGAGACATGCAAATTAATCCTAAGTACAACATTTATTCAAAAAACTCTCTTCAAAAACGTACTATTATTTCAAAGTTAAATTTAGTAATACTTCAAATCTTATGCTAACCTACCGGACATGAAAATTAATCATAAGTACAATGTTTATTCAAAAACTCTTTTCAAAAGAGTATTATTGTTTCAAAGTTAAAGTTAAATTCAGTAATACTCTAAAAATTATTCTGAGTTCAAATCAACTTTTGAACTAATTTTCGAACAAAATTTATGACAGGTGAAGGTAAAATTAAGTACTTGACAAATTTCAAGTCAAGTTTGAATAAATTACAAACCTGCCAAAATTTGAGTTTTGCCAAAATTTGAGTTTTGAATCGTCTAGGAACATTTTGTCGTATCAAATTCGACAAGTTCTAATTTCAAATCAAATGATGGTCCAAATCAGACGATCAAGAAAAAATGACAGACCCAAATCAGGTGATGACCAAACAATGGAGCTCTCAAATTCATGTGTATCAAATCTCTGTTTTAATTTCATAACATTTGTGCCAAATAAGTAAAATCTAACTTTTGACCAAATACCGAGAGTCGATGACACAGTTAATTATCTTGTTTGGTATCAATTTATTTCAACTCCACAAATTCAAGATCAAAAATCGACATTTGACTCTCATATTATTTAAGAGCAGTTGTGCCCTCTATGTACGTTTGTTGGTCCCTTTCCTTAAATTTCCTTAAATTTGTACTAAAAAAAACCTTTAACATAATTTCAAAGCATGTGTTTAAAATTTCAAGGTTATGAAACAAATTTATACTTTGTCTGATTTAATACATCAAAAAATTGATATTAAAAACAAATGAATACTATATTAACTCCACACTAACTTTTTTGAAATTCATCCATACATATTTATGCAAAAAAAACTCGAAAATGAAGCATTGATTAGAGAAGAAATTTTAACAAATCAAAATTCGTCACATCATTATTTAAAATTAATAACAAAACAAATATTCTTATTTAAAGATCAATTATGAAATGCGATATTATCCCCTAAATTAAATTATCACAAACAAAAATATGTCACGTATCAGTGTTATGATCATTTAATTATATCAAAAACCGTGATCAAATCCATGAATGATCAAATCCATGAATAACCATGATAAATTGGGCATGAAACCCAATTTCCTTATGAAATCGGATTGAGCTCAAAATGCCCCAACCCATAAAGACATTTAGATCTAAAATTACTTATTAGCCCGAACCCAAGAAGAGCCAGAGCCCATTCATTAGCCCAAAACTTTATAAATAGAGAGTACCTTCTTTATTTGAGAAATAACCCAAAATTTGGAAAGGAATTTCTTGAATTCCTAAAAATTGAAGCTACAAAGAACTCCAGAAAAACTGAAGCTACTAAACACATTTTGAAGACTAAAACCATACAATTAAGGACTTGGAACTTCAATAAATCCAAATCAATGGTTGAAACCATCTCAAGTTCAAAGCTATTAAGGCTAAAGTTCCTGATCAAAATTGTTGAAACCATCTAAACTCAAACCTATTAAGGCTAAGGCTAAAACGGTGAGATACCTGAGTAATACTTGGGTAAGGATAGGTAAGTATTTTAAAAATGATTACCCATCCTTACCTACATATTGTTTTAATCATTATATTTATAAAAAAAATTAAAATAACATAGCCCGTAGAGTTATAATCGATATAAATTTGAAGTTCATCAAACAAATTACAGTTCTTCAATATATATATCACAATAAAAATAATCAAATTAATAGATTGATTTTAGTTATCTATACACTTTATAAAAGTTAATTATATTTTTTGTGATATTATATGTTTATCTTTTTATTTTTTTATTTATTTTTTTTGTTATATTCTCGGTTTGAGATCGTCTCCTTCATAAAAATAGGTTGAATTATCTCTTTAATTGAAAAAGTGACCAACAAAGGTGGGTATTTTGTCGATGGGACTGCTGGAACGAAGCAAGCAAAGTTGTTCATCTGCACTCAAGACTTACATGGCTGGAAACGTTAACATCTGATAGAACAAATTGGCCATTCACGTTAGACTTATTGGCTGAGTGATGAGGCTAAATTCTTCCTCAGGATTTCAAGGAGAGGAGAGGTAGATGAATTTGGCCTCCATCACATTTGAAAGGAATAGGGACGGGACGGAGACGGAGAAAGACAGATTAATGGCTAACACCTTCAACAGTTTTTTTTTTTTTTTTGATGTCCTTGACTGTCTGGGCCAGCTTGCATGCACAAGCGCACCTCGACTAATATCACGGGGTATATTGTCTAACCCTACAGCATTTGGATGCCAAGAAAACTCGTAAGTATTAATTTGAAATTAATTCCTAGGTAGGTAGCCACCATGAGAATTGAATCAATCACTTTATGCACCCCAAGGCCCTCTATGACCAATTGAGCTACCCCATAATGGTTAGCTTCAACAGTATTTCAAGTGCGTGCGTGTACATGCACACCGCAATTGGCCGCCACCATCAATTGAGACCCTTTAACTTTTTGTTTGTCTTGGACTACTGGGGCAGGGACCACCAGTAAAACAAAACTTCCATCCATGATCTATTATTGGACATCAGCTTTTATCAGACCAGTAATTCTTAGCTAAGCTCTATCACCTTCAACAAGTGTTAAACAATGTACAACCAACCCCCTTACCAATTTATTTAAGATACACTACCATCCAGCATTTTCAAGTTTCGGTTCCACATTTTTTATGATGAAAACTTACATTCGAGCAGCTCCTCTAGGTTGAGGAGTATTTGGATTCACTCTTTAATCTTCATGATCCCAAACGTCCGCCACGCTCCTCAACGCTCCAGCCTCCTTGTTCACGAACAGTTCTTCTCCAGTTACCACTCGTCTCTAGCTCAGCCACAAAATCACTTCATTTTCAGTTTTTATCATCATATAAACACTCAGTTTGCAACAACAAAATTGTTCATTTCTTTTTACCTGATTCGGAAGCCTACAAAGAGCTTCAAAGTCCTCATCAGGAATTTCCCATCCAAACACTGCATTGTTCTCTTTAATTCTTTCCGAGTTCGTTGATTTTGGAATGGCGCTAGTTCCTCTCTGCACAGCCCACCTCACAAGAATTTGACCTGGAGTTTTGTTCAACTTCTTTGCAACCCTTTCAACTGCCTCCTCGTGAATCAAATCTCTACCACCTTCTGAGGACCCGAGCGGCGAATAAGCCTACAAAATACATCCATTTCCATATTTTGATGTATGGCCTTGCATACAGACAAACGTATCAAATTTTTCAAGTAAGACTGCAATACTTACAGTGACATGAATGCCATTTTTCTTACAAGCCTCCAGCATTTTATCATTTCTCCATCCTGGGTGCATTTCCATCTGGCACGACACAGGAAAAAAGACAATATTGAAGTTAGTTAAGGCTAACTGTCTGAATATAACATATGGATTCATGTTCTAACCTGGCATACGGATGGCATTGTTTGAGCAAAGCAGAGCAAGTTTTGAAGCTTTTTCAGGGTAAAATTGCTAATTCCGATGTCCCTAACAAGATTTTCCTTCACAAGCTTCTCCATTTCTCTCCAAACTCCTTCCATATCCAACTCCAAAACTTCCCCTTCTTTTGGAGGCCTGCTGGCTCCTTGTTTGAGATGGAAAGGCCAGTGAATCTGAATGTACAAATATTCACTTTTACATGTTAGTAACGAAGTTTAGTCTATATCAAGCAAATTGGAGGGTTTAGTTTTTTAAGAATACCAAGAAAAGATCAAGGTAGTCAACTTGGAGTTCTTGAAGAGCATTGTTTAATGCGATTCTAACTCTGTCTGGGGATAGGTCAGAGCACCTAAAAGCGTGCAAGTTAGAGTTTGAACTCGAATTCAACATTCATTATGTTTGTTAAGTGAGCAAACTTGCTTACCAAAGCTTAGTGGTGATGAATAGATCTTCCCTACGGATTCCGGCTTCGATTGCAGCTTGTAGACCAAAACCTACCTGCAAGAGTTTTACACAAGTGCAAATGCTTTGTATCTAATGGTTATTATTATAGTGAAAATTAAACATCTATAATCGAAAGATAGAGAGAGATTATGCCTCTTCATGAACTCCATATTCTGCAGCAGTATCTATGTGCCTATAACCAGCCTACAGCAAAAGTTAAATCAGTAAAAATTCAGCTAAATAAAAAGGTCTAAAATCAGCAAACTAGAAAGTTTAGACTCCGTTTGATAGCTATAAATATTTTATTTTTGGTGATTTCGACAAAATTAAGCCTCAACAACTCCTTCAACCTATCAACCTATGATTTTCTTTACTTCTACTTTGGTATTTAGATTTCAACTATAATTTTCTTTATCTTGATATTTACCTGTTAAGTTGTTAAGCCCCAATATTTTAAAAACAGGTTTGTTTGATAACTTAGATTTTGTTTTTAAAATTCTGAAAACATTTTTATAATATTAAAAGAATTATAAAATCTAAAAAAAAGTAACTTTTAAAAATAAGGTTTTTTTTTTGTTTTTAAAAAAATATTAAAGAATCAAAAATAAATAGTAAAAAACTAAAAAAAGCCAAAGCCAAGTGAAATGTGAAAACAAAAAACAATTATCAAAAAAAATTTGATTTTTAATTTTTAAAAATAGAAAACTAAAATGAGTTATCAAACGTATACTATTTTTATTTTTCAAAATAAAAAATCAAAAACAAAAAACAACAAATGAAATGGTTATCAAACAGGTCATATATTATTTAAAACCAAACAAAAATTTGAAAAAAAGAAATAGTTTCCAAAAACTTATTTTGGTTTGTGAAATTGGGTAAACTAGTTTGAGAAGATGAAACCACATATAAAATTAGAGTGAAAACAAACTACAATTTCAAAAACCAAATGGTTTGCAAAGGGGCTTTAACTTTTAACATGAGAATACCTCAACAATAGCCGTGAACACAGAATCATCAGCCCGAGAACCAGATCTCCAAGTGCCTAATCCAACCGCTGGTATTCTGTGACCACTCACCAGCGTAAAATAACGCTCTGCATCCTGATCCTGCGGTGACATAACAGCCTGTGCCATTTTTACTCTGTGTTTCCTTTCTCTGATACAGATTGACAGAAACATGCACCGAAAAGAACTAGAGATATACAGCAAAATGAATGGGTGTATGTGTGCATGTCGGACACGTGGCAACTCATAGAGATGCCTAGTTTCCAAGCTGAGCTAAAAATGGCCTGAGGGTTTGGTTTTTCTACACGGGTAGGGGTTCAGAAAGGCAACACATTGAAGCAATTATTTGAATAATTTAGTTTGTATTCTTTCGAAAAAAACCAAATCTTGGATGTAGCTTGCGCTCAAACAGTAAAGACATGAAAATCTAATAAGGCCTATACTTCACAGTCCTAAGAGTGCAAAATGAGCAAAAGAATTTCAAGTTACATTGTATGGTTATAACCTAATACAAATCTAATGGTACAAAATAGCATTTGCTTAAAGGAAGGGCGCATTAAGTGTACTCGCCGTTGATATCAAATAGGAAGACCGAAGAAGAGTAATTTGGGGTTCATAAAGTTGATAAGAACCAAGAAGTAAAATTTCAAACCAATCACCACCGTTGTTTCTGCTTCTGATTCCAGCTCCAAGTTAACTAGCTTACAGTGGAAGATGAAGATGAAGATGAAGATGAAGATTAATTGAGATAGCAATGACATGCCTGAGGCAAACATGGTGGTTGTGAAGGCAATTTTCATTCCCAGCCGTCCGAATCTGCAAACAAACGACCAACATAGAGAATATTTCACCACCACTGATGAACTAGAACCCCACTTCGCCTCAAGGAAGAAAACAAATCTAAGCATTGCCCATAAGTTTTCTCATATTTTGGGCTTCTTTCGCCTGGGCAACATCTCTGCCACCGGTTGTAATGACACTCCAGAAATACCTCATCTATCAAGCAAATAGCACCTGTCTCGAACAGTCTCGGAATCAAATCGAATTCAGTTCCTTCCACATCCATCTTCATCACAACGAAATCCTTCTCAGTTACAGTGTTTTTCAACCAATCAGCAAAATCAAAGCCCTGAATCTCATCCACTTCGCCGTCGAAAGCCCCCGTCGATGCAACCACCGGCCGAATCCTACCCATTCCCCTCCCCTTATCTTGCACTTTCTGACCTGGGTCTCTATTGATTTCGAAACTCAAAGTTTCATTCCTTACCCAAGCTGCATATGGCAGAAGCTTGACCCCTTTCTTTGAACTATACTGTTCATGAAAAATTCTATCAGCTTCAATGGCATAAACTTCAAAGGTTTTGTTCTGTTTAGGATACTGCTTCTTGAACCAACTTCCTATGCTAGACCCATAACTCCTTGCTCCGACATCGACGTAAATGTACCGCTGCTTGAAGCTGATATCCGCCATTGATGGCAGATACTTTATCTTTTGAATATTCCGCTTCAATGTAATCCACGGCTTCAGTGGCTCCTCTAGGATCAATGGCTCGGCCTTCCGGACCAATTCTTCCTTAAATCCGGGAACCGAACACTTACCATCCGACTTGGAGCGATGCGTTAGCACTTGACCATGACCAAACACATCATCACTCCCCTTCGTGAGAACAATCTGGCGAAGGAAAGGCATTTTAGAATCAATGCCATCAATATCCTGCGATGTAACTATTTTGCAGCAATTAAACAAATCAATGAATGAGTGAAAGCTGTACGTGTCTTTAGCCCTAATTTGGACAACAGCAAACCCTTCGGGTTTGAGCGTCCGAGCAATTTCCCGGGCAAACTCCGCCGGCCGGGACGACTGGTCCAGGCGGCCAACACCTAAGAAAACGAAATCAAAGGTATTATCAGGGAACGGGATCTGGAATCCTTCGCCCTTAATCACAAGCGGCTTAGCAGCTTTCTTGAATATCCCAACCGAATCGGAAACCCCAATCTGCTTCAAGGAAAACACATCCTGTCCATCAGGCGTTTCCACGCAGAGAGATTTCGATTTGTGAGAAAGAAACCCTACGGAGATGAGATCCTGAAAAATGGAAGAGTAAAATCGCACGGCCTTGATCCAATCCTTGGTAGTATACAGATGCCGGCGCAGCAGCTCATCAGCA
>JBBMEF010000018.1:15840515-15851054 GCA_037832685.1 Sicyos baderoa | reverse complement strand
CACCTCATATGTTGCAATTTTTTTATTCTGTACGTCTTTTACCGGAGTGTATTGAATGGACAGTAAGATCGACAATGGAACTCATAATAAGCTCAAATGAAATTTGGACAATTTGCAGAAAAACTTAATTGGAAATTTAAAAAAAAAAATAAATAAATAAACATTCCTAATAAAATGTTTTTCGAATGATAAGATTTCCACAATTAATGCTCCTTAAATGTGCATTTTATGGTTTGGAATGCAAGATATTTTCCTTTTTTAAAATTATCATTCCAAAATTAAAAACCACCAATTTGGGGGTATGATTGTAATTCGTTATTTTCAGATTTTATAATGTATTAAGAGAAAATCTAGTTTTGCTAATATTTTTGTAGATACATATATTTGCAAATACTTTTCAAATATGTTCTATTTTTGAAAAAAGCTCAAATTACTATTCAAAACTAGATCAATAGTAAATGAAAAAGGTCTCATGAATTACAAAATTGAAATTGAAAGTGTTCGACATAAAAAAAACTGTAATGTAAAATCATCATTGGGTGAATGCGTTCCTCAATATTTATGCGACGCTCTTCAATTGCTTCATGATTATGGTACATCTCATTTTCAGCTCACCGACCACTATGTGCATTACAGATTGAGATGTTTGTTGAACCTAAAATGAAAACATGTACATATAAAAATAAATCTCAACACAATACATATTATATGGTATAGTCGCAACAGTATACCAAAATCTAAACAATGTTGTATAATGTTATGCTTTATAACATTGATAGCCTAAATGGAGAAGGATATACCGTATGATACATAAGTGTTATGAAGATCATACAGTATGTATAACTGTGTATTTATTATTTGGAATGATATATAACCTGGTTTACATAGTGTAGAACTAACATACCTATAAAGAGAACAGTTTTAATGTCAATCAGATAGTCTGTATGTATAAACATATACAGTATGATATGATTGTGTTGTGAAGATAATACAGTAAGATATAACTGTGTATTTACTAATTTGAATGATATATGACCTGGTTTACATAATATGAACATGAGAACTAACATACTTAAATATAGAACAATACTGTGCTGCTGAAACAATATAGTATTGTGAATCCGTGAAGGGAAATGTAAATAACATAACATGGAAACATGATTATAGAGGTTGACAATGTTTTACATATGACATGGAACACATTGAAATATAAAAAGAAATAAAAGGAAGATAAATGACAGAAAATAAATTGATCATACCGTATTCAAGAATCTGAGACATCTCGGGAGACGATTAAAGGGGAAATGACAGATTATACGGTGTAGTAGAACAAGAAATGATCGATTGAATTCGGTGACGAACGAGATTTCGAAAATGATGAAAAGAGAATTTGAAAATGAAGAAAAGAAAAGAAAATGGTGTATGAAAGATGAAGAAGATAGATAAAACATAAAAGGAATGAATAAATAAGAGAGATAAAAACTAAAAATTATTTAAAGGTTGACATTTATAAAAGGAAGGTGATTAATTGGAAATACTACATCTAATACTATTAAGTCTAATTCGAAATCCTCCATTTAATGAAATCAGGGGCAAAATCGAATTTAGGAAGAATATTTAAATTTGAAAATTAAATGAAAATACAAATTTGCAAAAAAAAACTTAAGTGCCTAAATACGCAATTAGTTTTCATTATAGGTCTAATAACTATAATTTCCCTTTTATTTTAGTTTCAATATAATAACTATTCTACTTCTTTTTTATATAAATAATTTATTAATTTCATTTTAATATATACTCATTTTTTTAGAAGAATATTTACTCATTTTTAAATATAATTTTTATATATTATAATATTTATATTTTTTCATTATTAATTTTAATATATAGTAATTTTATAAATGAATTTTTGCGAGTAATAAAAAAATAAAAATAAAAATATTCTAGACACTTCAAAATTTTAGGAAAAAAAAATCTAAAAAAAAATAATTTAATCACTTGAAATTGATTGCTACAAAAAAATCTACAAATATTATGCTATTATTTGTCATCCATAAAAAAATTATAATTTTATATTTATAAATTATTTTAATTAGACTATCAAAAGAAACTATTTTAATTAGTACAAATATAGTATTTATATATAGTTATTTTATTTTATTTCATAATTTTATTATAGATACATAAAATCAATTTTTTTTCCTTTTTCAAAAAAAAAGAATCAACTTCTTTTTAGTATAGTTAGTATGTATTTTTATATCTTATTTTAATTAATTAATTTATAATTTAATTCAAAAAATATGTAATATACTTATTTATTATAAATTTGTCGTTAATTTTGTATTAAGATTCATTTTTTTTTTTCATTTAAAAATTTATTTATGCTATAAAATACAAAATTTTAATATTATTTATATATATAGTTTTTTTTTTTTTTTTTTTTGAAGCATACTACATTTTTAAAAAGATTAAAAAAAAGAAAAAAAAAAACTAGAAACAAGAAACAAGAAACGGTTATCAAACAAATTTGTTTCTGTTTCTTATTTTTTTTAAGAAACAAGAAACAGAAACGGTTATCAAACCCATTCTTGTTTCTTATTCTAAAATATCAAGAAACAAGAAACAAGAACATAGAAACAAGAAACAAGAAACAAGAAACAAGAAACAAGAAACAAGAAACGGAAGTGTTACCAAACGGGCCCTTCGTTACCATTTCGTATTTCCTAAAACAATAGCCTTTGGGCCAACATGGACTATTTCACAGTTGTTTTTTTTTTATGTGGGCCCATCTAAGTATTGGAATGAGTCCACAAGAAAAGCTAATAACACAACTTCTTCTACATAAACTTCAAAAATTAAGCATTTGAAAGAGATGATGATGAAAATCTAGAATCCAAATCTCTCCACACATTAGTAGCTAGCTGCATCCTTCCTATAAGACAATTAACATCTCATCTTCTAACTGCAATTTCCAACATTTGGGATCCAACTCAGCCTGTCAATCATGTAAAAAGCTACTAAAGATTCCATAGAAGTACATAAATATTGTGTATGAGTACTATATATCATCTGCACAAGATTGTCAAAAGATGAACATTGATTCAGGCTCCACGCTTTGCTAGGACCCCCCTTTAATAGCTTATTATCCATTCAAGTCGAGGGCATGCTCTTTTTCTTTTTGTCAAACATGTAGAAATGAGGATTTGAACGATCGATGATATATGTCTCAACTATTTGAGCTATTATCAGGTTTGATTGAGCAAGAGTATCATGTTCCCTCGGTGGACATAAGATGTTGATTGATATAATTATATTTACCTCTATCCACTAACCTAAGCTTTTAGATTGATTGGTGATTTAACACAATTCAACATGGTATCAGAATATTAGGTCTTGAGTTTAAGTTTTTGCAGAGATTCTACTTATAGGACATTTCTCAAATTGATATAATTAAATTTACTCAGCTTTTGTGTTGCTCGGTGATTTAATGCAATATCATGGATAGGTAATAAAAAGATTGGAATATGCATTAACATATATGTACCTGAAAGGTTTTTTCCCTCCACTCAAATGTACATCCCCGAGTTTCCAAGTGTTTAAGAAGACGTTCAGGTAGCAGGGCTTGAAACAGTGCATGAAGCTTCACTTTTGTAAGGGAACTATTTGCTAACAATGCAGCTGCAACTCCACTTGGAGTTAATCTATTTGTGTGCAGAACAGTTAGATGTTGAAGGCAGCTAAGGCTGGCAAGGGACAAGAGTCCGAGATCGGTAACCGAGCTATACGACAAATTTATCTGCAAAGACATTTGGGAAGTTATGTTTTGTTCTATCTGTTTAACTCCTAAGTAATAGTGAAAAGAGAGCAATGGTTACCTGTCTGAGGTTTTGAGAGAAACGAGCAAGGGGGATCATGCCAGCATCATCAACATTGCAACACTTTTTTAAGTCTAATCTCCTTAGTAACTTGCATCCTACAACTGTTGTTGCTAAGCCACGAGACGTGATAAATGGGCAACCTCGAGCTTCGATTGTCTTCAGCCTCGAGCATTTACTTAGGGATGAAAATGACGTGTCGGTGATGTCTCGACAATATGCTATATTTATCATTTCAAGATCAGGGCAACCATGGATGACTGCCAAGAGGCCAGAATCAGTAACTCCTGCACACCTGAGGAGAAAACAGAAAACAAATATACACTATAAACTCGGTTCAGATCCTTGAAATTTTAGAGAGAAGGAAATCTTGAAAAGCTATAAACCTGTATAGATCTAGCTCCTTAAGCTTGGAGCAGCACATGCCGATCTGGCGAAGTCCTTCATCATTAAGATTCAGACAAATTCCTAGCTTTAAGATGGAGAGTTTGGAACACCTAGACAATGATTCCAAACCTGCATAGAAATGGATGATAAGTATTACACCAAATGCACAAACCATACAAGAAGACGCATGACCAAGAAGAGGAAAAATGAGGACCTTCATTATCGATTTCGTTGTCAGTCAAATCAAGCTCCTCGAGCAAATGGCATTGTCGACCAATCAGGATAAATCCTTCTCTGCTAACTAGGGAACAAGACTCCATTTTTAGAGAAGTTAGGCTGGTACACGAGTTCGTAAGATGGGAAACAGAAACATCAGTTATCTTGCGGCAACAAGTAATGTCGAGCTTCTTCAAATCTTTGTGTTTTCTCACAATGGAGGAGAGAGCATCATCAGTCACACCAACACATTTACTTAAGCTCAGTTCCTTCAGCGATACACACCAATTTCCTATGGCTTTGAGTCCATTGTGTGTAACAACACAACCATCCAATTTAACCGATTGTAACATGGACAGGTTTTTCAAACTATTAGCCAGAGCAAGAGTCACCTAAACAATCAACAACAACAAAATCTTACTTTGTTGTAAAAAGCAATCTAAAGAGTACCACCAGTTCGAAACAGAGATCAAGTTGGTGGACTTACAGGAGAGCCATATGCTAATGTAAGCTGTTGGATCGATGTGGTAGCGCTGGTCAGGGTTGACAGGCCGGTTGGACTAATATTCGGACAACTAGAAACATCAAGTTTCTGTAGAAATTGAAATGTTTGCCAATGTCATACACATGCTTTCAATTGATGAAGTCAACAAAAACTGGCAATACAAGGTAAAACTTCTATCCCATTCAAGATTGTGTGAACTTAAAGATAATGCCATAATATAATCTATGGTTCAGAATAGCTAATGATCACAACCCCTTTTGAACTGATGAATGGAATGCTAAACCAGAGTCCTACCTTGACTCAGACAAGACCAAAGACTTTGAGCAATAGACAATACTTACAAAAACAAAACCTTATGCCCCATTTGATAATGATTTCGCTTTAAGTTATGTTTTCAAAATTTATGCTTGTTTCCTCTCAATTTTACTAATATAATTATCATCTTACTCAACTAAACATGTAAATTTTTTGTCAAATTCTAAAAACAAAAACAAGCTTTCAAAATCTCATTTGCTTAGTCTTTAAACTCGGCTTGAATTCTTAAAACACAAAAAGAAAGTAGATAGCAAACAAAGAAACGCATACCCAATAAAGTAGTATTTATAAGGTTAATTTTAAAAAACCAAAAAGAAATGGTAAAGTCTTTTTTAAAAGTTGATAAAAACTTACCTTTAAGGACTTGCATCCAGATCTAATAGCAACAAGGCAGTCATCGTCTATGCCAAAGCATCCCTCCAACATCAAATCTTCAAGATACTTGAGCCTTAATATAGATGGTAAACATTTTTCCGTGATCTAGAACAAAATTGGCACAACAATGTTAATCAGATATTCAAAATGTTACAAGCAACAAATCAAGTCTTAAAAACCATAGAATTGAATAACAACAAACACATATATAGCCAATTAAAGCAGAATTACCAGCATATAAGAGAGATCCAAACATCGAATTTGTTGACATTTAACAGCAATCAAACTAACCCCCAAATCCCCAATACTCACACACCACTTCAAGCTAATGAATCTCAACTTCGAGCATCCAACAGCAATACACCCAATCCCCATATCTGTTATCAATTTACACCTCCCTAACCACAGCTTCTCGAGATTCCTCGCCTTCGCCACTGCCACCGCCGCCGCATCTCGGAGCTCTGTAGCGTTCGACAAGTCAATCTCGACCAAATTCGCACAAATCGTGGCTAAACTCAACAACCCAGCAGCCGAAAAGAATCTAGACCTCGAAAGATCGACAAAACGAAGGTTAGAATTGCAGGTCGTAGCAACAATGGCCAAGGACCCATCTGTAACTCGAGGGGAAAGGGAGAAATCGAGACGAGTTAACTGCGCATATCGCTTAAGAATAGAAGGAAGATGCTCAGAACGGAGAGGTTTGAGGATTTTGCGATGATTTGCTTCAATGGAGTGAAATGATTTGCAGGTTAAGGAAAATGATTTGAGATCAACTGGGTTCGAAGAACTGAGTAAATCGAGGATCGTGAAAATGATTTCATTGGAAATTAGATCAAAAGGGTTCGTGGGTTCGATGAATTTCTTTTGTTTCTTCATGTTTCTAAACTCTAAAACACTGTAATGGAGCTCAAAGCTCTGATGAAGAAGAAGAACTGGTTGAATCTGGGTCGTCCGTTTGTGAATCAAAATGTTGGAATCTGGAAGAGAAAACTCAATTAATTTATGAGATTTAGCGATAAGTGTTAAAGAAAAATTCTGGTTTCGAGATAATGGGATTAAAAAGAAAAACAGGGAAAAATGAAAAATCTTGTAACGGAGAAAAAGAAAGAAAGTAGGTTAGTTATGTTACGACCCTCAGAACGTCGATCATACGCTAATTTTTCACTTATAATATTTTTCTATTTTTCACTAAAAAAGCAATTTTTTTAAATATTCTTCTATTTCTGGTCTTTGAAGAATTCTAAAAAACGACTAAATTTAAATTGAGAGATGAACTAGTGGGGGGTATATTGGTATTTTATGTAACGACCCGAAATCAATGGAGACGTTGCATGACTTGAAAAAATGATTAAATAAAACCCACACCACATGCAAAATATGGTTTTCGATCTTAAAGGAAAAGTCATGAAAAACATGTAAACAACGAGTGAGTCAAAAACGAAACATAGCATAAGTTTGAAATAACTAAAATGAATAACACAGTGCAGAAGGTAAAGACGTTGTGTCCATGATCACAGAGCTCCACAGTCAGCCACCTCGATATGCTCCCATACTTGAAAATATAAGGGGTGAGTATATATAAAAATATATATACCAGTAAGAAGTTCATCATGGGGAAAATCATGCAAGCACTAACAGGACACGAACAGTCGATCTAACATCATGTCAAACAAAGTAAAGTCACACAAGGTAGGGTCGATCCACTGATCGACCACTACTAAGTCAACGGTGCTCATGCCGTGACAACAGGGGCATACGCGCATGCCGATATAATCACCTGAAAGTATCAGGGGGGGTCCACGAGTAAGGGATGCACACAGTATCCCTAAACCTCGGGCTAAGTGGGGGCGTCGCAGCTAACCCCGACATACGGGGAACAAATGTCTGCACAACATCCCAAGGCATGCAGGCTCACCGACATGCATTCTTCCGTGCCGTCATCTGTCACAGTGGCCTCTTCCCGTAGGTGTCAGGGTCAATGTCGGTCCATGACAGCCCTCCGCCTCACATACGAGTTCATTGTAGTAGTATCAGGGTCAATGCGGGTCATGGATGGTCCTCCGTCTCACGTACTACAACGGGCAAACAAGTAGAAATACAACATGTCATATGAAGTCCAACCAAATAAAAGATAACGATTTAGTCACATAATCTCTAACTAGAACATGTTTCACAATATAGTCTATGGCATACAACACTAGGGGTGTAGAGAGTTCGGTTCGACTTGGTTACTGTACAAAACCGAAGCCGAACCAATTATTTAATAAGAAAAATTTTAAGAACCGAAGCCAAACCATTTTTCTGAAGAAACCGAACCGTATTTAAGGCAGTTTCGTCGGTTTGGTTCTATGCTAACTGAATAAATTTGTGGGAGGGAAAAAGAAATGATGTGATATGATGCGAATATGCATAGACTATTAATTGAGATGAAATGATATAGTTTATGGAAACTTGAACTTTTATTGGAAAGTGTAAATTGTCATAACTTTTGCATTAATTAAAAGTAAGAAAATCATTTTTAAAATAAAATAATAATTTAACTTTTTAAAACAAAATAATAATTTAACTTTTTAAAATTCGTAAACCACAGCTGGAACGAACCCAAATTCAATCTAAAAAAAAAAAGGAAGGAACCCAAATTTTATCTCTCTAGTTACATTTCAAACGCTTTCTGTAATTACTTTCCAATTATTTTTCTCTCTTTAGTCACTCTTCAAACTCTTACTCTGTCTATTAGTTTTTTCTGAAATATTTATGGTAGCTATATGAACTTCAAAACAAGAAGAAGATGAGATGTAGTGTATGAAATGATCTTTTTAACTTCAAAACAAGAACAAAATGAAATCCAGTATTTTTTTTTCCTTTTCTTGAAAACTTGAGTTGGGAAGGAGTCGGCCGGCTCGGGTTTTTTTGGTGTGTCTAAACGGGAAACCGACGCCGACCGACTATCTATTCACTAATACAAGATCAAATTTTGCATAACAGGACATTCAAGACAATAATAAACCAAGAAACAATCATTCAAAAACATCATGCTATAGTCCAAAAGGCCTAGTTATGTCACTATTCACGATGAGATTGCCACACCCGACTCATAATAAAGCTTCTTACCTTTCCCGACGACTCGACCGAACATCAAAACAACCTCGAACAAGGTTAGAATCACTGGAACCAGAGGAAGCTACTGATTTGAAGAAGCGTTGCCGGAGCACGCCAGCAGCAACGGCGCGTCGTCACGAAACGAAGTGGGTCATACCTCGCTGGAAAGCTCTCGGTCTCTAGATCACGGAACCGGTCTTGGATTTTCAAACGAAGCTCTCTAGACTCGGCAATCTACAAGAAAATTTGCGATTTAAGGCTAGGAGGTTCGCCGGAATCCATGGAAAATCTCGCCGGAAAACGGGGGAAACAAAGGGAAACAGTTGGAAAAGTGACTTACGGGTGAAGGAGAAGCAAAAAGGCAACAAGAACAAGCTTAAAACGTGCTTGGGCTCGATTGCAACGCGAAGCTTACTTGAAGCAGCTGAACAGCGGCACGATTTCCGGTGGGCCGGAGACGGCAGAGGCGGACGCCAACGGCGGTGCGGTGGCTGGCGACGGAGGGTGCGGTGGCTGCGTGGCGGCTGGGTCTTGGGTGGGGGCTGTTGTGCGTGCAAACAAGGGGAAGGGAGGAAGATGGTGGCTGGGTAAGGAAAAAATAAATAAATTAAAAATAAAATGCATTTAATAATCTTTTAAATATCCTTCTATTTGAGACTCCAAAGACCCCAGAATATCGTTTCTAAAAAAAAACCCAGAATATCTATCCAAAAATAGATTTAGCAATTTAAATTCTTCAATAGTTATTTTTCTCTTAATCAATTTATTTAAATTCTTCAATAGTTACACAAATTAATAATGATAAGAGAAAAATAAAAAAGAATAATTAGGGACAATAAAGTTAAATCTCAAATCCTTACATTTTAGAAGGGCGAGGCAAGTCCGTAGCGGAGAAAAAAAGGACAGGAAGAACAAAATGGAAATGAGAAGTGGAAAATACAAAGAGGGGTAATATTGTAATTTAGAGTGCAAAACCTCGTTTTCATGAGTCATCTGGTGGAGGATTATGTGAGGAAGGACGAATTCAAAGTGCGTACAACCTGTACGATGGAAGAAACTCATACCTAACAAAAAAAAAACGCTAACAATAACTTTTTAATCACATAATATAGATTTTATTTCAAAACTAATTTGTCTCTCAGTTCCAAACAAAAAAAAAATAAAAAATAAAAAAATCTTTTGGGTTTTATTAATTTTTTTTAAAGAAATATCTCTCTATTATTTCCTTCTATAAAGTTTTAATTTGTGTTTATATTCATTCCGTTCTTTTATGTATTAAAATATTATTCAATTCCAGGTAATTTTAATGTTTTTTTGTTCCATTTTGATTTGGTTTCTTTTCAATCAATTATATCACAAAAGATCAGTTTTAATATTTTTTATAGAACATAGATAAAATTAGACAATCTTCTTAAAAAAAAAAGATAACAATTAGACAATAAAGTATACATAATGCAAAACTTAAAATATATAAATAAATTATTATAAAATGATTTAGTGGTCAAAAAAGAATTTGGAGGTTAAATTAATGTCCTATAACGACAATTGGTGATTAAAATTAAATACTTTTTTAATTCATTATTTTTTTATAATTAATGTCCTATACTTTTTTAATTCACTATATTTTTTAAATTAATGTCCTATAATGTCAAAAAAAAAAAAAAATCTTGTAACCTTATAATTAATAGATCGTACAAAATGTCAATAAAATTATACTCTTGTTAACTTTATTCAACAAAAATTCAAAATTTTACCTTTAAAGTTATA
>JBBMEF010000018.1:15803412-15815060 GCA_037832685.1 Sicyos baderoa | reverse complement strand
TTGCTTGGTTAGCGAGTTTGAGTTCGAGAGAACCAAACGAGGAGCTTGAGAAAGCCAACTTCTAGAGCTCGAGAGAGGGAAAGAGAAGCATGCATTATATCGTTGTGGTTAATGTGTTGTTCGCTTCGTTATAGTGTTTGAGTTTGAGAGAACCAAACGAGGAGTTCGAGAGAACCGCTTCTAGAGCTCGAGAGAGCCAAGAGAGTAGCGAACAATGTTCGCCCTTGACATGTGAGGTTTCGCCTAAGCGAAACCACCCAAAACGTCTTATTCCCTTCCAATGTTCGTTTTTTCGTTTATTTTACTTAGTTTGATCACATCTTCAACTTCAATTCATTCATTACTCAACTCTCTTAATTTCGCTTGAGCATAAGTTTGACTTTTCCCTGTGGAGATGACATTTACTTAATTTAAACCTTGCTACAACAAGGACTGTGTATACTTGCACATTTCTTAGAGTTTCACACTTTCGCTAGATTAGAGAAGAGTTTCGCTTGAGCGAAACCGACATTGACACGTCATCATTCTCTCTCCTATTATCCATTCATTTATTTATATTTAAAATATAGTGGTATGAAATTTCCTTAGAGTCGCATATTGCAGGATTATGCAAGAAAGAATCATGGAGCTGAAACACACGAATGGCAACAATAGAAACGCACGATGAACTTGCTAACATGGCTGTTGCCTTCGTAGAATGACATCGACAAAGAAACAACCCAGAGAATAAAATCAGACTTAATGACGATGTCAATCAGATCAATTAGAAGGAGCAAATCACGAGATTACATTTATTAAGATTTTTCCGCTCGATCCGACTTGCTGACCAAGTAATTTCACACTATAAATATCCAGACGAAGGTCGAAGTCGGGTGATCTGATCGGATGGCCGACTAATGTCACCATTAGGCCGAATCTCAAGAGGAAGCACTGGTTGTGTTGTGGAAGCTGATGACAAGGGGACTGCACACTTTACATTCGCAACAATTCCAACTTTTACTATTTTTCTTAGTAGTAGTTATATTTGATGAACAATCGTAGTTGAATAACATCGGCTGGTTTAACTTCTGCCTTGTTTTGATTTTATAATTGAATTATAGGAGTATTTACTTACTATTCATGAGTAGTTGTTTATTAGGTCTGAATGCTAATTACACTTACACTGCTGTGCTTTATTTATATTCTTGCGTTGTCTTGCTAGCCACGCTTGAGCCTTGCAATATTCCGGAAAGAAGACGTGCATGTAGACCCAGTATGCTATGATAGGTTTTACGAATAGTTGTTCGTTATTTAGGGAGTTAGGAATAACCTCACTATTACTTGCGCTGCCTAGATCTCAGATGAAGTTTCGATGCGTGAAGCACGAACTTCACAAACCATTGATATGCAGAAGCATTCAATTGTATAGGAAGCAAGAGTTGCGTTAGCTAGCCTCACACCTTATATCTTCTAGGATTGTTTAGTAGATTTTTACTCATTGCATTGCATATTTATTTTCTGTAGTTATAATATATCAACACCAACCTCTTTTTCAAAACCAAAATATTTTCTTTTATTTCTTTGACTTTGTTCTGTAAAGTGTAAATCTAGACATCAATCTCCGTGGTATCGATATAAATAAATACTTATCACTTACTGCACTCTCGACTACGTATACTTGTGTAATGCTGCGGTTACGAATTGAGGGATCTTAATCAATAAGATTTCGTCATTCTATAATTCAATCATTTACCACTATACCACATCGTGACCCGCAGTCAAAAAGCCTCAAGCCTTCAAGATTAAGAATTCAGAGATCAAACTTCAGAATTCAGAACGCTCCACGACAAAGGCTTCCGATCGTCTCTTCACCAACATACTGAAGATTCAATCATCATCCGTCTGAGAACAAGCTCCCAAGCCCTCAGATCAACATCCTCCAAACATACATCTTGAGAGAAAGAATCAGAGGACAAATATTAGAGATTGTAACACACGCACAAAATCAAATCAATAAAGATTCAAATTCATTTACACGTGTCTCATTTCTGTTTATCTCCGAAAATCTCGTGTGAACAAGTTATTTTGATTGATTTAAAATGAAAGATTAAAAATGAGTGGTTAAAAATGATTGGGTAACTAAACCAAACAAAATGAATAGTTATTAAACCTTATCATAATTGAGTAACTAAACCAAACAAAATGAGTGGTTAGAAATGATTGAGTAACTAAACCCCTCTTGTTTAAAAAAGAAACACCCCTCAGATTTTAACTCAAGAATTCCGAACTATCATAATATTATTAAACCTTATCATAATATTATTAAACTTTTTTTTTAGATATACGATCAAACAAATTAAGCTACCTACACTATTTAAAATATATTTTGTCTTATTTTTGTATGCCTGAAAAAGGGTTTTTACCATAAATTTCTTGCTCATTTTTTGTTTTATTTCAAAAAAAAAAAAAATTCTTTAAATTTTAAAAAGTTATTCCTATTGAATTAAATATAATAATATTATTCAACAGATGTTGATACATTGTAGGTTGAAACGTTTTTGAACAAAAATAGAACTAATTCAAAAAGGACATACACTTTTCAAATATAGTTTATATCGAATGGGTCAGTAATGTAATAATTTCAATGTTTGATTGTACCCATATCTCTTTTATATTGATGTTGGACTCTCCCACTTTTCAATGTGGGACATTTGTGAGATCCTAACATGCCCCCTCAAGTATGGTGCCTCTTTTGGGCTCTCACCAATCTTGAATCGGATCTCAATTTCATTTTATTGGACCGAATACCCGTTTTGGGCTTTATGGGCTCTGATACCATGTGAGAGAATATGGGGTTCCACCTCAAAATCAATTGGCAATGAGGGGAGTAACCCATATCTCTTTTATATTGATGTTGGACTCTTCCACTTTTCAATGTGGGACATTTGTGAGATCCTAACATGCCCCCTCAAGTATGGTGCCTCTCATTACCAATTGGTTATGAGGTGGAACCCCATATATTCTCTCACATGGTATCAGAGCCCATAAAGCCCAAGCGGGTATTCGGTCCAATAAAATGAAATTGAGATCCGATTCAAGATTGGTGACCCCAAAAGAGGCACATCTTGAGGGGACATGTTAGGATCTCACAAATGTCCCACATTGGAAAGTGGGAGAGTCCAACATCAATATAAAAGAGATATGAGTTACTCCCCTCATTACCAATTGGTTTTGAGGTGGAACCTCATATTCTCTCACATAAACGAGTTCAACACAAAATAGAAGAATTTTTTAGGAATCTAATCTTATGTTAAACTAAGCTTATATTATTGATTTTTTTAAAAAAAAGATAAATAATTTTAAAATGTAAAATTAATATCAAAATGTTTAAATTAAAGTTTAAGAACTAAATTATTACTGAGTGGTTAATATATCATTTGTGAATGAATTTTGAAATTTGTTTCATATTGGTCTTCAAACTTTCAAATGTTGGATCTTTCCATTAAAAAAAATTAATTTATTAATTTTTTTAAAAATTTATAAATAAATGTTGAATTATCTTAATTAGTACTTTGCTCCAAATGACTATTAAAAAAAACAAGCACAGAGTTAAGTTCATCGTTTAAACCTTAAGCAGAAAAATATAAATAAATGTCGAATTATTTAGGGCCATTTTTTTTTTTTTTTTTTTTTTATGAAAAGTTTAGATATTCCACACTAAAAAAAGTATAGGTAAGTTGACCAAATGTTGAGCTATTCGTGACAGCTTTAGTGCCCTTTATTTATTTTTTTATATAAAAAAAAATTCATAAAAGAGTAATTATTTTTTTGCTACTCATGGAAAATCTGGTAGTTGTTTATTAAATAAATTTGTCTTAAAATAGCACATTGAAGAAACCAAATATACAAACATTTCTAATAATTTCACTTTTAATTAGTCTACAACACTTTAGTGGAATTAGCCAAGAGATCCTACCCATAAATTATTTGTTTGAATTCTCCAATTATATATATAAAAAAAAAAAAACTCCTCATACACATGGATATGTAGAGGAGCCCAACAATTTTCTTATATAGCATCGTTTGATGCCACACAAATTTATGCTATAACTAAATATATTAGAAAAATAAAATTATTTGTATAGCATCAAAGGGTGGCACATAAGAAAAATGTAGAGCTCATCTATGTATGTGTAGAGAAGTTTTTTTCTAAAGAAAATATAAATCATTCCCTACTCAATTGAGAATGTCTCACTCTTTTCTTGAACCTTAGAAATTGCTCAAGTGTTTATTAATGGAGGGCCGTGCGATTACAAAAGTTGAGCCTGGTGATGGCACATAAACCTGACACGTGGCAATCTTATTGATCCATACTATAAGCACGAAACACTTGAACCTAACCCCCACGTTTCTCCAGCGTCGTCGTAATTAAAGAAACGCGAACGCCATTCCGCGCTCTGTTTTCAGATTTCACGCACTTAACCACAGTCGCTCTCGCGAGTTTGCGAATGAGCGATTTCACAATTCGTGGAGCTGTAGAACCGAAGGTAACTATTCCGATCGCCAGAATCTCGTTTTATTCACCGGTTTTGGATTCGAAATGATTCGACATTGTTCTTGATTTTATTTAGTTTCTTAGCATTCAAGAAATCTAGCGATTGTAGAACTGCGTGTTGCTGTTGTAATGTTGCTTTGGATCATGTGCTGAAATGCGTCGTGTTTGAAGAATCGCTACTTTCTGGTTTGCCTTTGTGAAGGTACATTGATTTTTTGGGAGTTTGTAAAGATCCTTTAATGCATTCTAAAATAGTTTTGTATTTTTTACTTTGTGTTTGGATGTAGTTTCTGTTGTTCCTTTCGTGTTGCACGTAAATGATCCTCATGTATTCCAGTGTTTTAGTTTTTATCTTCTTCCTCACTGATTCATTCTGGCATTACCATGCTGCATGCTATGTGTTTGGATGAGGTTTTGGAGGAGGAGTTAGCTTGAGAAGTTATTTTGAGGAGTTTAGCCAAAAACTCGTTTGGACAGTGTGTTTTTTTCTTTTTCTAGAAAAGTTAGAGACAATTGCTTGTTTGGATGTGGATTTAAAATGAGTAGTTATTTTGAACATTTTAAAAAAGAATGATTAAAAACAAGTGGTTAAAAATGAGTTATTTTGAAAAGTTAGAAATGAATGATTAAAAATGAGTTATTTTGAAAAGTTAGAAATGAATGATAAGAAATGAGTGGTTAGTATTAAGTAGTTATAAATGAATAATTAAAAATGAGGAGTTATTTTAAGTAGTAAAAATGATGAGTTATTTTAAGTAGTTACATGAACTCGTTTGGATGTAGTTTTTTGAGGAGTAGTTAGTAAATCCTCATTATTACTTTACAGTTTTCATCATTTTGCTATTATTTGCTTTTTTTGCCTTCTGCTTCCCTCAAATAAATTTGTTTCTCCCTGCAGTTTTGTTATTGTATAGCCAAAAGTGTATAATTAATAAATAAATAAATAAATTATGTGGACTAGATGTGGTTTACCACTTGAGAACCTACTTTTTTTTTTTAATATGTTGTCATTAGCAGAAATCTGGAGATAGTTTATTATTGTAATATGAATTTGTCGTGCGGGGGATGACAGTACCTGTCTTTGGTTACAATGTGAAGTTTATTATTGTAGTTTATGATATTGACTAAATGAAAGAATAAATACAGGAAAGAGAGCTTTTGCAATGTCCAAAAATTTGAGCAGGAATTTGAGCAAGTGTGACCTTGGAAGTGTAATATTTGGTTGTACGAACAAAACAATAGGGGAATGTCTCTCCAACAATCTTTTTGGTTCGTATCCACAACTTCAGCATTTTGGTAGCTTAAAAAAACTCAGTTTTTTGGTTGGAAATTACAAGATGATATCCAATACTTTGTACTTTTCTTAACATCTCTGTTTCCCATCTTTATAGGTTTGCCTTCTCGACACTTTTCATATGTGAAGAACATCGATCCTGGTTTGCCTTTGTTTCTATTCAACTATAGCGACAGAAAGTTGCATGGTATCTTCGAGGCGGCTTGTTCCGGTCGGATGAATATTAATCCATATGGGTGGACTAATGATGGTTCAAAGAGAACAGTTTATCCAGCTCAGGTCTTACCAGAAATCTCCATGCTTGTTTTATTTCTCCAATGTTGCATGGTTGTAAAGATACACACCATGGTTATCACCAACAAAATGCTCATTTTCTCATGATGTCTATTTTTTCATTAGGTTCAAGTCATTGTTCGGAAGCTTTGCCATCCTTTGTTAGAAAATAAGTTCAAACCTGTAATTACGGACAACTATTATGGCCCCAATCATTTCTGTTTTGAGCTAGACCATGCTCAGACAAATAAGTTGATTTCTTTATTCGCATCTCAACCCGTGGCTCCACATGTACCGGAATTTACAGCGAAGGGCAGTCCTTTTCGTACAGGCCTCGCCTCCTTGGAAACAACAAGGGATGAAAGTGAAAAGATCCAACCACAAATTTTGGAGGAGCGCCTTGACCTGGCAAGACAAGTATCAGAGGCTCTAGATACAAATGAGGCCAATGAAGATGAGAAAAAACGAGTATTGCATAAACTACAACAACTGGCTACAAAGCATCATGAAAATTCGGAGTTGCCTATTACAAGTGAAGCAGACCATACTACCCTTAATAAAGACAAAAGTTTGGAGAATGATGGTTGTTCCGGTGAACCGATAAAGTCCAAAGAGAGCAATGAAGAGGACATTGGTTCTTTGACTGAACTTCAGTCTCACATTGCTAAGGTAGTTATGACATTGTTGTGTATGAGTTGTATTTGATATGCATCTCTTTCTGGATCACAGTGTTTAATATCTGTTTTAATATTATATCTTTCTGGTTGTAGTTGGTTCAGGAGATACAAGAGTTAAAGGATACCAAAGCAGAACAGGATAAGAAACTAGTTTTCTTGGAGGAAAAGCTGGTACATTTGTTTTGCTTTACTTTCAAAAGTACACTGCTACAAACTATCTCCCCTTCCTTTTAGAATCCAATGTCTTTTTAATTAAAATATGGCATTGTGAATATTATTAGAGTGTCGTTGGGTTATTATTTGATACAAGGAATGATATGGTTTAAAATTTTTAATTTTTTTGCCTCGATTCTTTATATTCTCTGGAGCTTAAAACGAATGGTGGGTCTCTACATGGTACAAAGTATAAGTTGCTGATTCTAAAGAATCCCTTGATGTTGGAGATGAAACATATATTTTTTAAACATTTAACAAGTGTCTTAAATTTCTGGACTGGACTGGACTGGACTTTATGCAACTTTGTAAGCCGAGAGTTCCCACGGGTGATTTTGTTATTTTATTTTGAGAATACTTCAGATATGTCAAGTTGTCAACAAATTAAACATTATAGGGTTAAATAATTAAACAAGGTTACTAATGAAGTTGTTTTGCTGAAGGTTTACAAGATGATGCATGCTTTTGTGAGGATGAGGGTTGATCGATCTTGGTACTGCTTGTGTTTTAAGTAATCCTTTTAACTAGTTGATTCTCTCCATCTCAAACGTCTGTTGTTTACGACCCTTCTACAAAAATGAAAATGGTTTAAGGGCAGACAACAACCCTTGCTAAGTAATTTTTTATGATTTATGGGAAAATTTCAACTTCTTATGGCAGTTAGGGGCAGAAGGTGAAATCCAGGACTTGAAGAGTCGTAGGACTTTGGATGATTTGCCAAATTCAAATGCAGTGGAAGCAGAGAGGGTTGTGGTGGAGGAACAATTTGAAAACCCTTGTTTGGATCCTAACGAATCCATTTTCTTCATTGGAGGATATAACGGTACATCACACTTGTCGACTTTGGAACTATATGAACCTTCTAGGGATGTGATCAAATCTCTTAGGCCGATGAAATCTGTGCGTGCGTATACTTCTGTTGCCTGGTTGAATAGTGAGCTTTATGTTTTTGGTGGTGGTGATGGTTGTGCATGGTATAAAACAGGTATTGACTTTTGCTATTTTTCTTGGAGGTCTTCGTTTGGCTAGTAAAATATATAATTTCTCACTATCATTGTTTACTTGTTGAAGTTGAATCATATAACCTCGAGACTGATCAATGGACCCTGCGCCCTTCTTTAAATTTGGAAAATGGAAGCCTCGGAGGAGTTAGCATTGGTAACAAATTATTTGCTATTGGTGGTGGAAATGGAACTGAATCCTTCTCAAGTGTTGAAATGCTTGACTTAGATCTTGGACGATGGATTTATACAAGGTCCATGCTACAGAGGGTAAATGGTGTTTTTAGCATGTTTTATTTTAAGACTATCCAACTCTATGATAACTCGCGTTTCATTCAGTCAAGTTTGCAAAATAGTTGTTCTAAGTGCTGATTATATTATGATTTATGACAAACAAATTTGGTTGGAGTTTTCTTTTCTGGTTTTGTTAGGTATTTGCTATGCTTAACGGTTGTCCCATTAGGTTAGTCGAGATGCACTTTAGCTGTCCCGATCACTCATAGATATTAAAAGAAAACCTCGGATATCATGTAAAGGGTGTTCTTTAGCCAATTTTTCAAATGCCTTGTAACTGCTTGATTATTTTCTGCAGCGATTTGCTGTGGGTGCAGTGGAGCTCAATGGCGTGGTTTATGCAACAGGAGGGTTTGATGGCAGTAACTATTTGAAGTAGACGATCTAATTTGTTGTTAGTTGAAATGTATTGAAATATATATATATATATATATATATATAAGAACAGTTTTCATGGTTTCTTAATTTCTGCCTTTCAGATCTGCTGAAAGATTTGACATCCGAGAACATTCATGGACCCAAATCCCTAGTATGAATGCAAAACGAGGAAGTCATTCTTTAGTTACTTTGAATGAGAAACTGTAAGCCATTTCTTTCATTGGATTTCTTTCCTATATGTTAGCATTCTTCTGTTCAATGTCTAGCAATAACCTATAAGCGCTTTCATATCCATGTGGTCTGTATTTAATGTGTACTTGGTTGGTAGCTATGCTCTTGGGGGATTCGATGGGAATTCGATGGTTTCGAGCGTAGACATATACGATCCGCGTATGGAATCATGGATCACTGGGGAACCCATGAAAAAGACGAGAGGATATGCAGCAGCTGGAGTCATCAATGATTCCATATACATAATTGGAGGCTTGTTCGCTGGTGACACAATTTTAGACACGGTAAGTTAATCATCTACCATGTCCCTTTAATAATTTTTAATAATTTGTTTTTATTCAACCATGGTGAATTAAAAAACTAAGAGGTTATGAGTTCATTTCATGGAAATTATGTACTTAAAATTAATTTATCACGAGTTTTCATGACAACCAAATGTAGCAAGTCAGACATTTGTTCTATGAAATAGTGCGTAAACTTGACTGAACACTCACCCATATAAAAAAAGAAGTATTTTATTTTTGGAATATGCGTACATAATAATTCAAATGTTCATTTGAGAAAAATGAAAGTTATTGTAAAGAAGTTCTAAGAAAAGAAAACAAACCAAAACCAAAAATCAAAAATTAAAAATTAAAAATTAAAAGGTTGTCAAATAGGGGGTTAAACAATGTATTCCTACAAACATGAACTATTTTATGATTTTTTTCAACTGTTTTACAGTTAGTTGTTAATTATTTTTAAATTCTGGTTTTTATAAATGTGAAAATGTGGTGCCATAAACCAAGTACCCTACTTATTTTGATATGATAGGTTGAGAGTTATAAAGAAGGGTGCGGGTGGCAAGAAAGGTCGTCGAGGATTTTAAAGAAAAGATGTTTCCAATCAGCTATCGTTCGATGAGCGTGACCAGAAGCTTCACTTGCACGTAGTTGGTATGGTATGGTATGGTATGTTGGCAAATATACTAAATTTCAATAGGTGTGACGCTTTTCTTAGCAAAAGAGGTATTATATCAACGGATTTTTTGAAATAGATAGTTTAATGTTTAGTAGATTTAAAAAGTTATAGTCTAACACATTCATAATAGTCCTTTAGGAAATTAAACACGGATAATTGTCAAAAGGGGTCATTTTTTCAAACCATTTATCAAAATGAATCTGTTTTGAAACCATTTGTGAGAGGGGGCAAATTTTACGGAAAAGGTATCCCCATATTTATTTTCGTTTTTTTTTAATTGTTGAATAAATAATTTTACTAAACTCAAACAAAATCTCCTTTTTATCCTCTTATTTTGTTTTGTTTTAATCTTCTTCTTTTTTTTTTTTTTTTTTTTTTTTGCCGATATCTATGCTTAATTTTATTTCTATTTCTTTTGTTTGTCATCTTTGTATATTTTATTTTTATTTTTAATTTTATTTTCTTATTAGATTTTGTTTCTAATAAATCTACATCAGAATTAGAAAATTACATTAGATTAATTTTTCCTCTTTTTACTCATTTTTTGTGATTTTTTTTACATCAATTTTTTTTTATTTGAGATTAGTGAAAAAACTAAATATAAGATGTTTTTTAAAATAGTCAATAATATCTTTTTATTTAGTATATAAATATAGTATATAATCTTAAAAATAAATTTTAATATCAGTTTTTTAAAAAATAAAATAAACTTTAATATCAACTTTTACCTTAACTTTTAAGGTTCCCTTACAGGTTGAAAAATAAACTTTTTTATTTTGTTTTCAATATCAATATTTTATAAAAAGAAATCTAACAAATATTTTTAATGAGTTTATATGATTTATTTTTTTTAAAAAAATATTTGTTTTTTTTTTTTTATATTTGTTAGATTTTTAAGTTTTAGAATATATTTCGAAATCTATCCAAATTAGGTTAGATATTCAAGTTTTGAAATATATTTTCAAATCTATTTCAATTTTAGAATATTTACAATTATATTTTAATTATTAAATTTATTAAAAATAAATAAATAAATCTCAAAAATCTACTTCCATTTCCATTTTTTCCTTTTCAATAATTCCATAAATAAACAACTTCCTATATTTAATTAGGTGGTTATTATTCTATTGTATATTCTTTTTTGAAATTATCATAATTTGTTTTTTTTTTTTATATAATTGTAATACTTTTTTTAGTTTAACCAAGTTTCGTTTTTTTTTTGAGAATATATATTTTAGAATTTAGTCATATAATTCTTAATTATCTTATTTATAAGAGAAAACTAAAATAGAGTTTTTTTTAGGTGGGAAAATAGATTTTTTTAAAAAAAATTGATATTAAGTTTATTTTTCAGATTATATACTATATGTATATACTTAAATAAAATGATATTATTGATATTTTTAAAAGCATCATATATTTAGTTTCTTAAATAGTCTCAAATAAAAAAAAAGACTTTTTACAAGAATAAGCCATCCTCATAAAATAATTACAAATTTGATCACATTTAAAAATATTAGCAAAATTAATTAGTCATTTAAAATTTTAAAAAATATTTTAATATAAAAAGACGTAAAAGATTCTCCTCTCCCACGTCACGTCCTTTTCCATATTCTTTTTCATTTGTCTCTCTTTTTCTAATTTAGGAGTTTTTGTTTCAATTTTGAAACAGTTTTTAATGTATTTGTATTACTCTAATTATATGTTCTTTTATTATATATTTTAACGTCATAGTGCTTGGAGCTTCTCAAAAAAAAAAAAAAAAAAAAAAAAAAAAAAAAAAAAAAAACCCC
>JBBMEF010000018.1:15777703-15794228 GCA_037832685.1 Sicyos baderoa | reverse complement strand
CCTTTACATTCAGCAAACGACTTTCGTTGTAAATTAACTTAGCGAATTCTATGTTTGCTAATTCTGAAAATAAAATAGCAAGCGAATAATAAAAGTAACAGAATTGAATAATTGTGTCTTTTATAAATGTAACGTTCGAATAAGCAATAGAATTTTAAAGATGCGAAAAGCAGTAAATAAAACAGTAAAGTTGCGAAAATAGTAAAGAAAGCAGAAAAGGGAAAAAAGTAAAGAAAGCAATAAAAATGGCGAAACAAATATAAATACTGAGTTGCTAGCGACTAAGGCTCCGAGCGCTGAGTTAGTTTCATGTACAACAAGTCTCCTCAAATGTACGATGGATTGATCTCTCAACTCTTTTTCAATCTCTTCAGAAATCCTCCGTCGCCAGCGTTTTAGCTCTATATTTCTTTCGTAGTGTCTTCGTCGTTTGAGTCTGCTTTTATAGGCGATGAGTTGCGTTTGCATCTCTTGATCCACGATCTCCACTCCGTGCCTGCAATTCTCGTCCGCTTGCACGACTCTTGGCTCTGGTGCGTCCTTGGTTGGATGTCTGCCACGTGCTTCTTCCGAGTTGGAATGTAATCTTAACTTCGCGTTCGCGAGGTTATAAAACTGCGAAACCCTATTTTATGTCATACATAACAAACGTTAAATAATTTTAACAGTTTATAGAAAAAATACACTTTCCTTACTCAGGATACCGTAAGGTTGTGAGTTCGCGAACTTGTCTGGTTTCGAGCAAACTTTAACGCTTTTCTTATGGATTTCACTAACTTACTTATAATTTCGTTATAATAAACCCTTCGCCTTAGCGAGTTATCAATACCCCATTCCACATATTTTCAAAATAAAAAAAATTAAATTAAATTATATTAAATGTTTGTTTTTTGAGATAAAATTATATTAATGTTGGCCAAGTGTATCTCACCTTCAATGGTTGTTGAACTAAAAAACAAAGGAAGTGAAAATATTCTAGTCCAAGTGGCACAACACGTACGTCCAAAACTCCCATTATTGATTATACATTATCCACCAAAGCAAATATAGCCGTTATTATTTTTTTTTTTTTTTAGAATAACCAAATATAGCCGTTGAAAGACCGACAAAGCATTAAAGAATAAAAGGAAAAAATAATGTGAGAAAGTCCGAATAAGCGAAGAGAAGTGATAGTCCTTTGTCCAAAGTTGAAACTAAATAATTTGTTATAATACAACATTTTCAGATCCTCACATGCTTCATCAGACTCAGTCCAACTTCTTTCTTATTTTCCCGTTATTTTCTTTTTTCCTTCTTGTTTCTTCTTCTTTTTCTCTTATATAAAACCCTACAATAATAACCACACCAAAAAGAAGGAAATTAAATTAGAAGAAAATAAATCCTACTTTTTTTATCCTAAGTTTCTTTTTGTTCATAGGAAAAGGCCTCAACTTTTTCAGTGAACTTCAGGCACACCCACCTCTGTTCATGCAGATTCCTGCACCAAAAATGGAAGATTCAAATAAGAATAGAAAATGGAAGATTCAACAATGGAGGAACTGTTGTTCATACCTCAATGCTCTGATTTTTGCTCATCTTTTGGCCTTTTCTCTTCAGCCTGTCACTGCCCAGATGTGGGATGGAGTGGCTGTTACACAGGGAGATTTTCAAGCTCTTCAAGCTATAAAGCATGAACTTGTTGATCTTAAAGGTGTTTTACATACCTGGAATGGCAGCGATGGAGCTTGTTCCGGGCAGTGGGTAGGCATCAAGTGTGTGAACGGGCAGGTCATTGCTATACAGCTTCCGTGGAAGGCTCTAGCCGGCCGCATTTCCGACATGATTGGGCACCTCCGGGAGCTTCGGAAGCTCAGCCTCCACGACAACGTTATCTCCGGCGTCATCCCCCGGTCGCTCGGGTTCCTTCCGAATCTCAGAGGAGTTTATCTTTTCAACAACAGATTTTCAGGGTCAGTTCCTTCTACAATTGGTAATCTTCCACTTCTTCAAACTCTTGATTTGAGCAACAATTTGCTCACCGGACAAATTCCTTCTGGTTTAGCTAACTCTACCAGATTGATAAGGGTTAATTTGAGCTACAATTCATTGTCGGGATCTATTCCTAGTAGTTTTATGCAGTCATTTTCTCTTACAATTCTTGCCCTTGAGCATAATAATATTTCTGGGACAGTCCCAGATTCTTGGGGTGGTTCTGGGAACAGAACTCGCCCACTTGGGGTTCTAACGCTGGATCATAATATCATATCTGGAGCAATTCCAGCTTCTTTGAGTAAATTGGAATGGCTTCAACAGATTTCCATTAGTGACAATAACATCTCTGGGGCTATACCTGGTGAAATCGGCAGGCTGAAGAAGCTTCGCCTTTTGGATTTGTCGAACAACGCCATTACTGGCGGCTTACCTTCCAGCTTCGTAAATCTATTCTCTCTTGAATTATTGA
This sequence comes from Sicyos baderoa, assembly GCA_037832685.1. Classification (NCBI taxonomy): domain Eukaryota; kingdom Viridiplantae; phylum Streptophyta; class Magnoliopsida; order Cucurbitales; family Cucurbitaceae; genus Sicyos; species Sicyos baderoa. The sequence goes on along the minus strand of JBBMEF010000018.1, from coordinate 15,791,788 downwards.
ATGTTGAAAATAATCGCCTTCAAAGCCAGATTTCAGGAGATATTGATAGATTGCAGAATCTCTCCGTGGTTAAGCTCGGGAAGAATCATTTTATTGGTGAGATTCCTGCAAGTTTGGGGAACATTTCTGCTATTAGCCAACTTGATTTCTCAGAAAACAACTTCACAGGACAGATTCCAACATCATTGACCCGTTTGTTGAATCTAACGTCTTTCAATGTATCTTACAACAACCTCTCTGGCCCTGTCCCAATTCCCTTGTCAAATAAGTTCAATGCGAGCTCTTTTGTTGGGAATCTTCAACTCTGTGGTTTTAGTTCTTCAACTCCATGTCTACCTGCATCCTCTCCACAGAATATTACAACTCCGTCGATCGAGATCCAGAAACCGCATCGCCACCGCAAACTTAGTGTGAAGGACATAATTCTAATAGCGGCTGGAGCTCTGCTGGTGCTTCTATTTATTCTCTGCTCGATTATGCTCTGTTGTTTGTTGTCAAGAAGATCTGCTGCAAACAAGAACGAGAACACGACATCCAAACAAGTTGTTGGAAGGAGCATCGAGAAGGCAGCACCAGGTGGTACCGAAGTTGGGGCGGGTGAAGCGGGAGGAAAACTAGTTCATTTTGATGGGCCATTTGTTTTCACTGCTGATGACCTCCTGTGTGCAACTGCGGAGATCATGGGCAAGAGCACATATGGAACAGCATACAAAGCAACATTAGAAGATGGTAATGAAGTTGCAGTGAAAAGGTTGAGGGAAAAGACAACAAAGGGGCAGAAAGAATTCGAAACTGAAGTTGCAGGACTCGGAAAAATTCGACACACGAACCTACTTGCTCTCAGAGCTTATTATATAGGCCCCAAAGGAGAGAAGCTTCTTGTCTTTGATTACATGCCTAGAGGAAGCCTCTCTTCCTTCCTTCATGGTAAGTGAACCCACAATTTGGACTAAAAATTTACTATCATAACTATTTTTGATGTTGCAGTTCAAAGTTCAAACAAAGGGCCGAGACTCGAAGCCACGTCTTATAAAAGAGGTTACTAATAATCTAGTTAAGCTACACTTGTAACTTATATAATTTACTCTGGTTAACTTTATGCAGCCCGCGGGTTGGAAACCATAGTCGATTGGGCAACAAGGATGAAGATAGCAACTGGAATCATGCAAGGGTTGAAGCACCTCCACACAGAGGAGAATCTAATTCATGGAAACCTCACGTCCAGCAACATTATGGTGGATGATGAGAGCAATGCTCGTATTGCAGATTTTGGGATTCCGAATCTCATGACTTCAGCTGCAGCCACTAATGTAATTGCCACTGCAGGAACACAGGGCTACAATGCGCCAGAGCTAACCAAAACCAAGAAACCCACAACAAAGACCGATGTTTACAGCCTTGGAGTCATAATGTTGGAACTCTTGACAGGAAAATCTCCCGGAGAAGAAGCCATGGATGGAATGGATCTACCTCAGTGGGTGGCCTCAATTGTAAAGGAGGAGTGGACTAATGAAGTGTTTGACTTGGAGCTTATGAAAGATATACCAAAATTTGGTGATGAACTGCTAAACACTTTAAAACTTGCCCTGCATTGTGTGGATCCCTCACCGGCAGCTCGTCCCGACGTTCACCAAATTCTCCTGCAACTAGACCAAATTAAGGCTTCTACTTCCGGTGAAGATGGCAGCAAAAATCAACCAGAAAATGAATAGAGACCCCCCTATCAAGCAAAAGAATAGAGTTATAGTATAGATTGATGATGTAGAATTATAGATTACCAATAAGATGGGAAGAATTTAGGGGGGGTGGTATCCATCCTTATTGGTTATAGTATTCTGTATTCCATTTATTATTTTATTTGTTATGTTTGGTCAATTAGTATTCCAATTATTCTTTTATTCATGTATATTGTTGATGATACACAAGCATGATGCAGATTTTCAGTAATGTAATTTAAGCTAATTGCGAGAGTTGTTGTCTATCGATCATATTTTGTGTTAAAGAGCTTAATCTGAAAATGGCAATTTACAGGGAAATTTGTGTTTCACCAGCCCTGGTAACCATTTTCATAAATCACCGGTCATTGTTCCCCGATCTCCAGCTCCAATTCAACCCCAAACTTATCATACGTACAAAACCTTAATCATTCAACAGAAACATATTCGAAATCATGATTTCCACTCTGAAACGATCATCCGAGGATCCTAAAGCCTACAAAAATGGAGAATCACATCGTTTTCGACAATAAACAGAACTCAAAAATCTACATAGAAGATGGCCGATCATGAGCTACCTGCAGAAGTTAAAGGCAGTGGAGGCGCGGAAAACTGGCGCCATGATCGAGATGGATGAAAGGAAAGCAAAAGCAGAGAAAGAGTTGGGGAGAAGAAATGGCGGAGAGGAATTTGAGGGTTTCTCGAATTACTCAACTATCATTTCCAAATTCGAGTGTCCATTCGATTCCAGATTTGTGAGACTTTTTTATTTGTTTCTCTTTGTTTAGTGTCGTTAGTTGGCGAGATAGTTTATCTTGAGTTGATATCTGTTGTATGTCTCTAGTTCTAACTATAACTTATTGTAGCTCATAACTGGTTATAGTGGAAGTTTAATTTCGGTCCGTAATTTTTTTACTCCTCGTCCTGAGGGGTTTTTTCCACATTAAAATCGTTGTGTTGTGCTTGATATTTATCTAGCATATTTTATGCTGATTGTTTTTCAGTAGGAACACAAGGGAGTGAATAATTGATCCCATACATATATAGTGTTTATTCCCAACATTTTCTTCCTTCTTAAAAAGCTCAAAGTTTCTTCCACTCCATATCCTCCAGCACATAATCAAGAACTCTTCCATCTGCGAAGCAGTTAATCTTTGAAAGAACCACATATAAGATCCTCTACTTCCATCTCCTACTTTGGGCAATCATTAGTATAAATAGCGAACACTTCCAGGAAGCTTTTGCTCGTTTGCACCCTAAATCGCATGAAAAATAGTCTCAACCTTCTTGTAGCAACGCCGACAACACATATTTCCATCCATGCCTCTTTTTTAAAAAAATTACCTACACATGAACGTAATTGTTAAATAAGCGCTAGATTAAAATTTTCACCTTAGATAGAATAGAAGCGTTCTAAAGAAAAATCCACAATTTGCGAGATAGATCCTCATTAGAAGTGGAAGGCTCCCCCTTCAACCTAACTCCCAGTCCGTAAGTCGATTTAACAGTAAAGATACCATTATTCTCACAGTGTCAAAGAATCACATTTTCCCTAAAACCCCTTGATCTAGGCAAAAGTTTAGAAACCCCTTGGTCTAGGCAAGTTTAGAATTTGAGTCACATCGTTTGGGCATAAACAAGATCTAACTTTCTCCTCGTTCCAACTGTCATCCACGTTTAGAATCTCACAAACCTTAATATTAATATTGATTTCCCTAGAAGCAAACGGCTTCAAAGACAGAGTTCCACACAACTCAGCTAAAACGTTCACCTGCTTCTCATTTCCCACCCTCCATTGAAGGCCTTTTGAAAGTAAGACACGCCCCCCACAAAATGCTTTTCCAAGTATAAGAGAGACAATTTTCTTTTTACCCGCCTCAATGAAGGAATTATTAGGGAAATATTTGGCCTTTATAAATTTTTGATAAAAGAGAATTTGGATTGGTCAACAGACACCAACCTTGTTTAGCAAGCAGATATTTATTAAATAATTCGAGCTCCAATAATCCAAGACCCCCAAACTTTTAGGCACACGAACTCTCTTCCATTTAATCCAGTAAATACGAATTAAACTCAACTTCATCTCCACACCAAACACGAGAAAAAATCACCTGACAATCATGGATTAAATGGATAGGAATTTTGAAACAGTTCATAGTATAGATGGGCATTGCCTATAACACAACCTTAATAAACACCTCCTTACCATTACCACCCGCCGAAAAGTGTTTATATTTCCATTTAAAGAGCATCTTCCAAATCTTATCTTTAATGTATTTAAAGATATATATATATATATATATATATATATATATTTGTTTTTTTTAATTTTCCAGCGACACTGAGATACCTAAGTAAGTCAAATGGTGCTCAACCAACCGAACTCAAAGTTGTTGAACCAGAATATCACTCAAATGTTGCTCTATATTCACACACCAGTGAGAAGAGAAAAGAGTTGTATAATATTACCTGTCTAAAAAACACTAAACAATCATGAGCAAAAAATAAATGGTTAATCATGGACCCTTCTAGCGACTCATGATACCTTAAATTTGTAACAAATGAGAAAAAGGGTCACCCTATCTCAAACCCTAAGAAGATATAATTTTCCCTATTAAATGAGAGTTTTTTTTCCCTTTTTTTCCTTTTACTTAAGCAAAACAAAATACAATTCTTTTATTCATTTTATTTATTTCACAAATCCAACCAAACCAATTCTCCACAAAGTGCCCTAAGGTTCTTGAAATTATAAATTTATCCAACGATAAATAAAATATCCTAAAACTAAACATAAAAATACTTCCTAAAACCCGAGAAAGAGAACAACTATACTTAAAGGGTCTATCCAAAAATGCGAGGTATTATACAAACTGAACTAGAGAATAATATATACGCATACAAATATGTGTGTGGGGAGAAAAAATAATTAATATGACAAAGTTTTAGCATGTTAATAAATAACGTGGACTAATAAAGTAACAATCTAAGTTCAAGTATAATATTACTAATATTTGATTGGCATGTCTATATACTTATAATGTAGACATACTTATAATATATGGTAGTCTCTATAGTTTCAAAAATTAAAATTTAATGTATATATATATATATTTATTTATTTAATTGGACAAACAGATTTACAACTAATTTTTAATTTTCTACCTATATAAGTCAAACTTTCACAGAGAGATAGAAACTCAATTATTTTAGTTTTTGAACTAAAATGTAATAGTAAGGAAATTAAATTTATAATTTAGGGTTTATTTTAATTTTAATAAGGTTTGGGTGATTCTGGCGTTCACCCAGGGCTCATCAGATCATATTCCCTCCCCCGTCCCAAAATTTCCCGCCACTTATTCGGAAAACAAGAACCCCAGCGGGGCATGTCGTCCTGGAAGATTTGTTCCGACGCCGGAAACCTACACCGGTGGGACGCTTCCGGCGAGCGCCTCGATTTCATATCCGGATTCGACCAAAATGACAGCACCTCCCTCGCCCGTCTCCCTTCCATGGCCGACCTCTTCCTCTGCTCCAAGCTCCTCCAAACTCCCGAGCCCTCACACGGCGGCGCTCCCACGTTTCGAACCGGATTTGGAAAATCGGTCTCGGTTAAGCAGTCTTCGATCGAAAAAGCACTTTCTTTACTTGCCGACGACGACGACAACGCTCCTGATTTAGGTATTTCTTCACTCTCTTGATTCCTTTAACTTTAGGTTTACTACTCTGGCTGTTTCCGTACGATCAATATCCCCACACGGGATTTTGCAATGTGTCCAAGTTTTCAAGTGTAATGCGTACTTGGATGTTTTGTAGGGGTGCAGTGCATAAAAGAAACTACAACCCGAGAAACCTAAGGAATAATATATACATATAACTTATTAGCATATTGAAATAAAATACTTAATCTAGCTTCAAGCATACTATCATAAATCTTTTATTCATTTGTTTGTACATTTATGAGATATGAATAGAATCATTTTTATGATGGAAAGAGTAGATTAACACAACCCGAGAACTTAACCCAACCCGATATAGGGTTGGATTGAGTTGGGTTGCTCTAATGCATAGGGTTGAAATTAGAACTTCTCAATTTTATCGCATACAGATATTCAGAGTTATATAGCTCGGAATGTTGATTCATCTTGGCTATTCACTATCTTCAGTCTACCAATTTATCGCTCTTTCTACTTGCGAGTGAATTTCGGTGTGTTTTGCTAATTAGGGTGCTTTTTGTTGATTGATAAGCCATAAATATCTTCACTATCTCAATTTATGCAGGTCAATTGCACGATGGAGGCAATTTCTCCAATTCTCTCTTTAAAACAGGCTCTGGGAAATCAGTCAATGTATCTTCTGAAGGTCTTTTTAGAGCCAAGACATTATTGGGACTGGAAGAAGATGGTACTTGTTCCAAATTTCAAAGTTTTGGACAAGCTATTGACCCTTACGATATGAAAGGGCCATTTTTGGAATCGGAAGGTGTGCGTAGTGTCGAGAACGTGAGTGATGTATTGGCTTCCATCTCTCCATTGGTCTCTAATACCTTCTTTTCGAGAAGTTCATTAGAGAATCTCACGAGCCCGTCATTCAGACAAATTGAATTGCCTAATAAGGCTCCCAAGCCTCCTCCAATAAAGTTTGAAACAGCTGGGGGTAGATCCTTATCTGTTTCGAGTGATGCACTACAACGTGCAAGAAGCCTTCTTGGTGACCCGGAGTTGGGAAGTTTCTTGGATGAAGGGGACATGGATTGCAAAACTTTTACAGTCTTTAAGGAGAATATGGGAAATGCAACACCATCAAATGGGGAACGTGCTTTTCACACTCCTTCCTTCAACAAGGAAGAGTCAAGTACTAAACACACATCCAAAAGCTTTGTTTCCCCCTTGCGATCATCTTCTAGAGTTACACAATCTTCATTCAAGTCCAAGAGTATATTAGGGAGTAATTTGATGAATAAGTTTGATGCAGCCGAGCAAGAAAGTATTAGTACTAGTAGGTTTGACAACAATAAATCCTGTTTGCCAGAAACTGTAGGCAGTTTGCCTAGGGAGCCAAGTACTCTAGTAGAGAATGCTTTTGAAAATAAAATTAAATCAGGGATCTGTTTAGGTGAGCGGTCATTTGGTGGGCCACTAAATGATATATCGAATATTGTCGACGTAAGAAGCAGAAGTGATCGAGCAAGTAATAGCGAAAAGAGGAAGCTTTGGGTCACAAGTTCCGTATCTCCATTCAAAAGGCCCCGGAATTCCAAGTTCTCCACCCCCTTGAATAAGAATGCATCACATGTTACCACAAGTCAGTTTATCTTCTTTAGCCTTTTCTAATATAATTCGTTAGCTTTGATATTTTTGTGAAATCTTAATTGTATATTTGACCAGGTTTATCTACTTCATCATCTAATAACTTTAATTGCAAAAGAAGGGTTTCTACTCGTTTTCCTCATCAAGCTTCAAGGATGTACATCAAAGAGTATTTTGGAAGACCGTCAAACCAGGACAAGGTAAGTAGATCCATGACTGACACACTCTAATTTTTCTGTGGAAATATTGATACTGAGACAATATTTTCCATTATGGTGAAATAGTTGGATTACTTGTCAGATGAAGTCAAAAGGATCAAGGCAGAAAATGCAGAGAAGTATAAAGTTCTTGACAGCTCTGGCACAAATTGTATTGGAGTAGAAGATTTCTGCCACATGTTAGCCGACTCTGGAGCTTCTCTGCAACATGTTTCTGAATTGTAATTTTTTCTGACTTTATCTTCTTGTTTTAATCCTTACACACACTACTGTGAAAAGGTGAAATTCAACCAAATAAACACAATTGGGATCACAACGAAGCATTTCTCTCTTACCCTTGTGGTTGCATGAGGAGTTCTGGCCCTGAGTAGGATTGCCTCACAGCTTGAAGGGGGATATATATGATCAGTCTTGCTTCATTTTGAGTTTTCTCAAATTCTTCTTTTGGTTCTGGGTTTAACTTCGGGTGCTTCTGGCTGTTCAGGTGGGTTGCAAATCACTACAAGTGGATTGTTTGGAAACTGGCCTGCTATGAGAGACAAAGTCCTGTAAAACCAAATGGAAATTTTTTGTCAGTTTCCAATGTTCTTGAGGAATTGAAATATAGGTGAGTGATCAGATTATTATTAAAATATGGTCACCATGTTTTTTTTAACCGAGAAATCAGAGCTTCGCTCCACTATACCCGGGGTAACCACACCCGTTTGATCACCACGTTTATGATATCGGTGAAATCAATTATTTAATGTTTGATAGGTATGAAAGGGAAGTTAATCAAGGCCACCGTTCTGCATTGAAGAGAATACTGGAAGGAGATGCACCACCATCTATGATGCTAGTTTTATGTGTTTCAGCTATTCGCTCAAATTACAAATCAAGGTCTCAAGCTTGTCTGTCAATGATCAATGGGTCTGATAATGGTGAAGGGGCAAAAGTTGAACTGACTGATGGGTGGTATGAAACTGACCCATATATCTCTCATTACATATTTTGTTCTTTGGCATTGATATCGGACGTGGTAGGTATTCTGTTGATGCTCTTTTGGACGGGCAGCTGTCTAAGCAACTTAGTAAGGGAAAGCTGTTTGTGGGGCAGAAACTCCAGGTAATTTATCTCTCATTTATTCAGTCCTTTATTCATTAAGAAATGCTTCCAGCTAACCGTTATTCCTCTCTTTTGAAGATATGGGGAGCAAGATTGTGTGGTTGGATTGGGCCCGTGTCACCACTCGAGGTTGTTTTAGTTTATTAATTAGTTAAATCTCTTATTTAGTCTTCTAAAAAGTATCTCATATTTTTAGTTCCTATATTTGGCGCATTGGTGTATTATCTCAGTCTAGTTTTTGTACTTTGATAATATTTCGTAACATAATCCCTTGTACTATGAGATATTATCAACATACAACAACCAAGATGAAATGATTTTGAGTATGGAAATCAAAGTGATTTCAGTGAGAAAATACAGGTTATAAATATGTAGTTTAACCAAATTTATTTTTCTATTTTGGTTTAGGCTTGTTGTTTATAATTTTTTAACATTCACACCTTTCATCGACTATAGATGTCAGAGACCGTTTATTTAGCGTTGCACATTAATGGAACTTTTAGAGCTCATTGGGCCGATAGACTGGGATTCTGTGAGTGCCAGAGAAACTCTATAAAATAATGTCAATTGTCGATTTCAGATACCTCAAGCCTATAGTATGCTGTTTTGTTCATGCTTGACACTTCAATTTTCTACATAGGCAAAAATGCTGGTATCCCATTATCTTTCAAGTGCATCAAGAGCAGTGGGGGTCCAGTTCCTTGGACTTTGGTTGGAGTTTCAAGGAAATACCCCGTACTTTACAAGGAGAGGTAATTTAAGATGATTGTGTTGACTATTCTGTGTGAAATGCTAACAATGTTAAAAATATTGTTACCGAACTTTGTCATGATTCATATAGGTTAGGTGATGGGGCATCCATAGTAAGAACCGAGAAGATGGAGATGAAGACCAGACAATTATATGACCAGAGGTGGATCCAAAAGCTTTGCTTCTCACCAAACCTTTGTTAATATTGACATAAATAGAATCTTCTACTGCATATTAGCTTAGTTTGTCGGCTAGAAGTTAAAGATTGAATATAATTTTGCATAAAAGATAAAATAAAAAATTGCAGATGTATTAGGGAGGGCTTGTTAACTTTGTATTATGGTTAAATGATGTTGACTTCAGGCGCACAGCTATTGTAGATGGTATTGTTTCTGAATCCCAAAGAGGGACAAAGAGTAACATCTACAATGAGAGTGGTAGTGAAGAAGGGGCAAAAATCTTTAAGATCCTCGAGTCTGCAGCTGAACCCGAACTTTTAATGGCAGAGATGAGTCCTGAACAGTTAACTTCTTTTTCCAGCTACCAAGCAAAAATAGAGGTTATTCTTATTCTTATTTTTTTGCGGTACAAATTATATCAGATTGTTAAACTAAACAGTCCTTTAAATTTTAGGCACTCAGGCAATCAGAAATGGAAAAATCAATTGAGAAAGCATTGGCAGATGCTGGATTAAGTGGAAGAGATGTCACTCCTTTTATGAGGGTGAGAGTTGTTGGACTCACAAGCAAAAGCAACGAAAAAAAAAGCCATAGGAAGGAGGGATTGATTACAATCTGGAATCCAACAGAGAAGCAGGTGAATCCAATCAATTGGTCCTTGTACTATCCATTTTGTCCCATTTGAGAACCTCCTGAGCCCTCCTATTTTCCTTGTTTCACTTATCTAAATTCAACTCCAATTTGTGAATTTACTTGATCTTTTGTCGAGTTCAATTATCTATGGCGAATGAGCAAGATTGAGTCACCTTTCTAGTATCTGATTGAATTTACTTAAACAACGTGATAGCAACTTGAGCTGGTTGAAGGTCAAGCATACGCTATTGGAGGACTTGCTCCAATAAATTGTAATGCGGATATTCTTTACTTGCAAGCAAAAGGATCAACTACCAAATGGCAATCTTTATCTCCCTGGTCAATGGAGTTCTTTAAGTACGTTTTTCCATGTCTCTTGTTTTGGTAAAATTGAGGCGAAAACTCATGCCTTTTTGCTGCAGGCCCTTTTATGACCCCCGGAAATCAGTTTCATTATCAAATTTGGGAGAAGTCCCTTTATCCAGGTAAATCTTGTTTCTAATTCTCAGATAGGCTGCATTTAGTTTTGTTTTTTGACATTTTGTGTGGTCAAATTATCATTTCATCATTTTTAATTAATTATTTATTTTAAGATTAGATTAAATATTATTAGGTCAAATTATCTTTTTATTATTAGATTTTATATTTTTCTTTATTAGGTCAATCTCTTGTACTAAATTTAAACATAATATTGGGTTCATTATTGAATAAGAGAGAATATAGTTTTTCACATGGTATCAGAGCATCGAGTTGTTTTTTTAGCTGCTTCCGCTTTCCCATATGTTTAACGAATTGACACTATGACACCATTTTCTCATGGCTCATCATCTCCCACATCTCCCATGACAGATTATCCATGCCACATTCAATTATTATTTTTTCTTCAGTTTTTTTCTCTTTCCCAGTTGCTTTTCCAATTTGCACTTGCCTCTACCAAATCCCAATTGACGTTGTTGCTCGCTGCTCTTTCTCAATTGTCCCAATTGGTTCTTCTGCAAATATCCAATTGGCCCTCTCCAGGTTTCCCAATTGGCCCTTCTCTAGGTTTTCCAGTTTTTCCCAATTAATTGGGGCTGGAGCATTTTCCCAATTAATTGGCGCTAGAGCAGTTTTCCCAATAAATTGGCGCTGGAGCAGTTTTTCCAATTAATTGACGCTTTTCCCAATTAATTGGCGTTGGAGCAGTTTTCCCAATTAATTGGCGTTGGAGCAGTTTTCCCAATTAATTGGCGCTGGAGCAGTTTTCCCAATTAATTGGCGCCGGAGCAGTTTTCCCAATTAATTGGCGCTGGAGCAGTTTTCCCAACTAATTGGCGCTGGAGCAGTTTTCCCTAGGGTGTACAAAAAAACTGGTAACCCGAGCTACCCGGCTTACCCAACCCAAACCGGAAGGGTTGGGTTGGGTTATGTTTTTTAAAATTTGGGTTGGGTTAAATTTTTAGTAAACCCGGATTTTTGGGTCGGTTCTCGGGTTCACGGGTTTTGGGTTGGGTTCAACCCGGAACCCGAAGTTAATATATATTAACCAACATACCTATGAGATATAAAAACAATGATGGCTTAGTGGTTATTGCCTTCACTGTTATGATAGACCGCCTTGGTTCAAAACCAAGGTTTCCCATGTTTTTTTGCTATTTTTTTCTCTTTCTTTACCATCATTTTGTTTTCTTCTTTTCATTTTTATTTTATTTTTTATCTTTTTATGTTTTTTATGGAGCAAGTAAACTTGAATGTTTCTCAAACCTCTTTTCTCTTAAAATTTTACTTAATCTTTTATTTTCTTATTAGGTTAAATACAATATTTTTTTAATTCAAAATTAATTCATCTTATTTTAAAAAAATCATTCTCTATTCCACATTCCACATTCAACTTTTAATTTTTTTTTGAACCGATGAACCCAACCCAACCCAACCCGAAAATATAGGGTTGGGTCGGGTCGGGTTGAAACTCTATCGGGTTGGGTTGGGTTGAAAAAGTGATCAACCCAAATTTTTGGGTTGGTCCAAAAATTACCCTTAACCCTACCCAACCCAACCCATGAACACCCCTAGTTTTCCCAACTAATTGGCACTGGAGCAGTTTTCCCAATTAATTGGCGCTGGAGCAGTTTTCCCAATTAATTGGCGCTGGAGCAGTGAGTTGGCGGCGCATCATCCAAATTCAATTTGCATCACCATCAAAAAGCATTGTTGAAGACCAATTCTAAATTTAACTCCACGTTTCAAAAAAATTCTAAATTTAACTCCAAGCTTGGCTTGTTATATACAATCCAGGTTGAGGGGGAGTGTTGGTTTAGGTTATTTTTAGTATAATTATATTTTCATCATTTTTAATTAATTATTCATTTTAGGATTAGATTAAATATTATTAGGTCAAATTATCTTTTTATTATTAGATTTTATATTTTTCTTTATTAGATCAATCTCTTGTACTCTATTTAAACCTAATATTTGGGTTCTTTAATGAATAAGAGAGAATATAGTTTTTCACACTATCACTTACATGTCCTTTTGTCATGCAGTGAATTTGATATTGTTGCAATTGTTGTACATGTGGGGGAGGTTTATACAACTACTCAACAGAAGAAACAGTGGATATTTGTAGCAGATGGTTCTATATCTAAGTCAGATTCAGAAGGCATATCCAATTCTCTGCTAGCTATAAGTTTCTGCTCACCATATGCAGACGATGGGTCATTTGTGCCAATGAACTGCAACCTCACCGGTTCCACGGTGTGTACAGTTAGTTGCTCTCTTTTTATTTTTTTTCCCATATCCAAAGTTCATTGTCCCTAATCATCTTGCTAGTATTAGTTTTACTGTTAGCTCAAATCTTCCTACAGGCAGGTTTCTGCAATCTTATAAAGAGACCAAAGGACCAAGTAAATCATCTCTGGGTAGCAGAAGCAACAGAAAATTCGTCGTACTTTTTGAACTTCGATTCAACAGATTGTTCTCACATGAAAAATGCTGCAGTTTCTGCTAAAAGATGGGCTGAGCATTCTACCTCAGTTTGTACTCTGTTATTGTATTTCTGAAAGAAATTAACCATTTTTGTGTTCTATGCTGATGATTGGTTTCTCTGAGTTAATACATAATCCTTGTTTCTTCCATTCAGATTATGGAGAATCTCAGGAATAATATTATATTTATGATTGGTGATCGAAAAGGCTAAATGGAGAAAGGAGCCGATCAGACTGATTTAATGTAAGAGACTCCCACCTTAACTTAAGCATAGTTCAATTGATACATTTTAACTTCTACCAAAGAGTTAGAAGTTCAAATCTTAATCCACTTGTTGATAAGATCTAAAAAAACTATATCTATAATCTAGTATTAAATTTATTGATAAATTGATAATCTACTTTTTATTCAACGAAATAACAGAAATTTTATGCATTAATATCTTTCGTATATTTAGTTTTTAATTGCATTCGAAAATCGAAGTAACTGATACGATCCGGCCCATTGCTTATTATTAGGATTTTATTATATTTGATTTGTTACCTTATTTAATCATTAGAGATAGAATTAGGTTTTAGGTTTTATTATAAATAGAGAGGGTTGAGGAGTGTTTAGGTTTCCAATTTAGTAATGAGTATTTGAGTGATTATAGTAGGGCTCGAGAGGGAAGGTTCCAAGACCTATCAAAATTTGGTTCTTTATTTATTTATATTATTGTACTTTTTGATATAATCTAGATCCTGGATCATATCAGTAACTTGGAAACTGAACTATTTATATGGTAAGTCCTACAGTTTTTTTTGTCAAAATATGTTAAAAAGAAAAGTTTTCTTAACTGATGGTTAAATTATTCAGCATAACTTCTTTAAGAAGGAAAAAAAACTATCGAGCATAATATTTGAATAGCAAGCTGTAATTTAAATTTGGGTGAGTTAAACACTTGATTAACGGTGGTTGTTAATAAAGATCATAATAGGAGGTCCTAATTTCAAACCTTTATCAATGTTCTGAGCTATGAAGCACGAACACGGGACACAAATATAGATACGACATGACACGACGATACATCATTTTTTTTGAAAAACTAGGACACAGATACATTTAGGATACTGATATGATCCAGGATCTAGATCATATCTAATATAAACTATTATAAAGATAAATAACGATAAAGTCCCAAGAACCAGAGCATATAAGCCTCAAGTTCCTGGATATC
>JBBMEF010000018.1:15745597-15756195 GCA_037832685.1 Sicyos baderoa | reverse complement strand
AGACATTCAAATCTAGCTAGGAACCTGTCCCTGTTTCCAAGCCACCTGTTCCAAGCAAATACATTTATAAAGCCTCCATGGCCAGAGAATTTTAAAACATAAACAAGTCTTTTATTCAGATCAAACCAAAAGAATCTAGACAAATGTTCATTCATAAAACCTAAGGGCTCCGTGCCCTGTCTACATGTAATGCAAACCATTCGTAAAAATCTTTAAACTATTAACTCAGAGTTCAAACAAGTATTTAAAACATAAGCATTTAGAAGCACATTACATGATCTCTCCTCAGTCCTTCCAGTCATCAGCGTCGCTGCTCCAAGTTACCTGTGGAACCACAAATAATAAGAGTGAGCAAAACTAGTTTACTCAGTAAGAGTCCCCGATCGGGGTACAACACGTTAAAACTCATCATCTAGCTTACAATATACAAGTTAAACACAAAACTTACTTCTCTTTCACTTTCTTTCTTGCATAGTAAACTCATAAGAGGATGCCATTTTGCGGACTTACACCTTTGAAATAAACTTTAGAAACTTTTATAATAATCTTCTCGAGCTCTTAGGCTTGCTCGCTAAACTCTACTTGGCTAAGAAACTGTGGGCGTACTAGCTCGCTATCCCGAGGGAGCTCCCCATTCAGCGCTGTAACGAGTGTATTGCATACACCGCATGCTACTGGTACCAGGTAGAAGCTGGGTCTAGGGCTAACTGCCCTAGTCCAGGTTCGCATATCCTAAAGACTCGGATCGGTGTCACTGAACAACAGGGGTGCGAGACCTCGACACGAAACTGTTGAAATCCCTAACCACCGTACACCTTGGCAATGATACGTCCAAGGGTATGCTCTCACCCAAAGGATCGCTCCAAGCCCACTTAGGCGACAATCTTGGGCTACGGTCGACACGCTGAGATGATGTCGACGATTGGGGACGGGACTGACCTCGTCATCCTCCCAACCCGATAGGCTCCCTTTTGGCCACTCATCTAAGATTATGGACTGGGCTACCTCCATGGTTAGCTAAACCATGGGAACATGTTAGAGATGGAGTATTGCCTCGCATCCCTGCCTGGGTGCATAAACTGTCGCACTAGCCCGGATGATGACTCATGCAAACTCTAGCTAAGATACAACATTCATTCAACATACATACATTTATTAATCATGCTTGCTTAAGATCAAAGGGAAATAAACAAACCTAACATGGCACTAAACTGTGAATAACAAAGGAACAACAGACATGATAGACGAGAAATTCAAGAAAGCAAACCCTATCCACTAGCAAGCATTCACATATTAAAAAGCATACAAAAGCCAATAAAATCCTAACGAGCTTTCCACAAACCCGAACAAGGAATCTTTACCTGAATTGGGTCGAGGAGCAAGGCAACAACACAAACAAAGAACCTCCCAAAAGCTGCCAACTTTCAACCAAAAACACCTAGCAACGCAAAATATACAAGCATCTAAATAACTATTTAAATCTCCAAGAACAACCCCTAAAACACTTAAAACAGTAGCTGGAAAAATACCCAACGAGCGAGGAATGAATGGTGCGAGACTCGGTGGCACGACTGTGCGCGGAAGGACTTCGAAAGGTGTTGCGACTGTTCGCTGACACGATGCGGCGCGACAAGGCAGGACGGCGAAAGGCGTTGAGACTGTTCGCTGGGGCGAACGCTGAGCAAGGCTGTGACGTGCAGACGAAGTTGTTGCGCCTGGCGTGCTGCAGAACGAGACGCCTTGGCTGGCTGGAGCGATAGCGCCTGTGAACAACGATCGTGCTGCTGGTGCGGACGCGACTTCTCGGTGATCGGCCTGCTCGATTCTTGATTCTAAAAATAGACAGGCGACAATTCGTATAGTGCGAAAAGGAAAGGAACAAGAACAACAACGATTAGGGTTAGGGATCTCCCGTCTCAAAACAGCCACGGACAAGACGAAATAAAGCAACAAAACTTACCTCGAAAAACCCGAACCGGCACGCGAAGGAGAGAAGACGATGAAGACCCGACTGGAAGAATCGATCAAGTGCCAAGTAGGGCTACTGCGTTTTGCGAACGATGAAGAAGAATAACAAATGATTTTTCCTCTAAATAAATTTTAATTACATTGAACTTAAATCTAAAAGGTCGTGCCTTCGAGTCCCAGCGAGGGAAAAGATTTCCTTTAATTCTCTTTCTTTTTTTAAAACCAGCAACTCTAACTCTCGAACACAGGTTCGAAACCCACTCAAGTCACAAATTAAACCTTATTTTCTTTAAAACGAACCGAACCTCTAAAATACAATTCTTGAACCTACAACTAAGAAAATCAAAAAACAAAATCCTGAAATCCAGAAACTCAAAGATCATTTTTAAATACACTACACCCCGAGAACCAATGGCAAAAAATTCGATAACGACCAAGACAAACCTGAAACGATGCTCTGAATTCCAGGGCCGTTACATTGTGTCTGTTGGTGTGATCTTAGAAGAGTCAAGAGGATCATATGTTGGTATGTGATGGGTAGGTGCAGTAGGCAAGACCAAATTAGATAGTAAATCACTTTGTTCATTTGCAGAAGTAATTTTATGGAAGGGGAAAATGGTTTCATGAAAAACCATATCTTTAGAGATGAAGAATTGTGCTTTCTTAATGTCATATAGTCTGTAGCCTTTCATCCCTGATGGATAACCAACAAAGACACAATGAGCCAAAAACTTTCATGATGGAATAGTCATGAGGTTTATTATGAAGGAGAATATATGGAATTTTCCAAGACAATAAGGGAGAAGGGGTTCTATTGATGAGATAGACAGATGTAAGAATACATTCAGACCAAAAAGACAGTGAGACTCTAGATTGAAAAAATAGAGTTCGAGCTACATTAAGTATGTGTTGATGTTTACGTTCAACAACATAATTTTGTTCATGAGTAACATACATGAGAATTGATGAATGACTCCATTATCTTTGAAGAATTGTTTAAAGAGTAATTCTTGAGTATTATCAGAACGAAACATTTTGATAGTTTTGTCAAATTGAGTGTGTATCAGTTTGAAAAATTGCGGAACAATAGTCAATACATCAGATTTTGCTCGAAGTAAATACACCCAAACGAAACGTGTACAATCATCGACTAAAGTAAGGAAAGATCTATGTCTAGAATGAGAAAGAGTGGCAAAGGGCCTCCAAATATCGACATAAATTAAATCGAAAGGAGAAGAAGACATGTTATTATTGAATTCAAAGGATAAACATTTTTGTTTTGCCATAGGGCAAACGGAACAAGGAGATGAATGTTTAATGTGAGAATTATCAAAAAAACAAGTAAAGTTTCAACAAATGATACTAACTTGAAAGTAAAGTTTTGAGAGATAAAAATGATACTAACTTGTCATTACCTCATTGGGGGATTTATACACCTAATAATACAGCTGTAAACTAATTACAACAAATAAAAGAAACGAACCGTACAGTTTCAACAATCTAACTAATCAGTAATTAATTACTTAGCTAATTAATAATGTATCTAATAAATCCACCCCTCAATATTTATACATTATACTCACGAATATAAAAAAGATAATATTAAAATCTTAATTAATTAATTAGTTTATATTTATTTATTTATTAATTTAACTGTCATTTTAAAAGTTTCATCCCAAATCTAGAAAAGTAAGAAAGTTAAAATACAAAATAAAAGACATGACTTGCCCTTTTGAGTTCATATCTCGAAGTCGTCGTAGTTTCCATTAATATTTTATGAAAAAAATAAATGAATAATCCAAAGGCACCTTATCTCTGATTGCTTGGTTGGCAAGTCAAGGTCATCCCTTCCAAACTCCATATGAACACTATTTTAATTTCAAAATTGTCTCTATAAAGGCCCATAACACAAACCAAAATTACCATAATGGGCATCAAATTAGAAGCTCATAACCGAATGATTGGGAGTCTAAGCTTTTAATTATTCTCTACTTATTAACAAAATCGTGGGTTTGAGAAATAAAATATTAATTTACAAGTATTCAAGCTTGTAAAGATATAATGATGCCATCCAGATTATAACGTGACTCATTAAAATACTCGTTTTCAAAGTCTTCTGCCTTATAATTTATAACTTGTAGTCAACTGTTTCCATTAAACTATATCAATCAACAAAAAATAAACTTTTTCTAATCATAAATATTTGATTTTCCTTCAAATTATATCATATTTTTATAATCAATAAAATATATTTTCACTTAATTTTAATTGTGAATTTGAATTTTTAATAAATGAAACCCAATTTACGCTAAAGTACGTAAGACTTATTCAAAATCAAATGCAAATGATATAAGAATTTTCTCTCTATAGCATAATTTTTGCTCTAATTTTATTCCTAACACATTTTGTCTAAATTCTTTATTCTATCATCATTACACTTTTATCAATTCAATTGATAGACTTCAATCATTTTTATGCCCGAATAAATTTGAAAATTATGCTATATATAAAATTATTTTATTTTTTTTAATATACATACAAAATCTCCACGGATATATTAATGGGAGCGAACAATGTTTTATTAATTCATTATTATTTTCTTTTATTTATTTATTTTCAGGTGTAATTTTTTTCTTTTAGTTCAATAATTATTAAATCGTCTACCTTATTTAATTTTGAAATGATACTTGATACCTTATTTACTAAATTATATTTAAATTGACGTCGTTTGTTTTTATTCTTGAGCATTTTGTGTAGAGAAAAACTTACTTACACATGGATGGGTAGGTATGCTCAACTTATATGCATAATGCCACACAAACACAAACAATTCTCTTTTTTGTTTTTTTTTGTTTGAAAGAAAAATTTGTTAAAGTCTAAATTTGTCACATTGTATATAAGTTGGGCTTACCTATACGTTTTTCTTTTTGTGTATATATATTAATTTAATGAACCTTAAACTTCCATTTTCTAATTAGAAATTTTAGAAAACGATACCTGTGTTAAGGACTTAAAATTCAATCACATCTTAAAAGTTCAACGATCAAATAAACACCACATAATATCCATATGAACAGTAAGACATCAATATAATCACACCAAAAAGTCATCTCCTCCTCCAATAGTAGTGGAACTCAAAAAAAAAAAAAAAAATTATGTAAAATAACTAAGAAATTATAAGTTCAATTTATAGTAATCACCTAATGATGTTAAATTACATAATTACATTATATTATTATCCACTTACAAAAGAGATTTTCAACTATTAAGAGGAATGCCATAATTAACAAAAAAGTAGTGAAAATTTACACCAAAATTCCACAAAGTAATATTATTGTTGGTTGATATAATTAAATTTGCCCCAATATATCAGCTTAGGCTTTTAGATTGATTGGTGATTTAACACAACTCAACAATTATCAATAAAAATCGATCTAGATGAGTAAATCTCTCTTGGAAGATCCTGTGATTAGTTTCAGCCAAATGCACCAATAGAATGCTATAATGAAATTCTCCCATAAAATTTTCTTCTCCTTAAAAGGCGATCCACAATAGATAAAGCAAAAATAAGCACCATGAGAAAGCATTTTGATATAAGCCCAGAAATAAGTTGCTCTACCACGGGTAATCACCTATTTACACATTAATTTTCTACCAATTTTATTAACAATTAAATATTTTAAGTTTAGATTTTCTCCCCTACGAAATAATCAAGATGCACATATGAATATATAGTTTACCCAAACACTTATAATTTCTTTTAAAAAAATAGAAAAAGAGGTGAAAAATGTTGTTTTCTTTTTCATTCAACAACAATACTTAGAGAAGTCCAGTAACATTTTGTACAATTCAATAACCAAGGATAGTAAAAGTTTGAATTGCTATCGAATTAATTTTTTTTTTTTTTATTAGAGATGCAAAAATTAACATGTGAGCTCTCGAAGTCACATGGTTAGATGAAGCGCAAATAATCAATACGCGCTGGAAGGTAACGGTCTGCATCGTCCAATAAGGATGAAGAGCGACTCATTACTACGCAACTTATTGCTTTGTCTCTTCTAGCGGCCCTGTGATGACTTGAATGAGTCTAAAACCCCATTTCCTTCAAGTCATTTTCATTGGAAAATTATGGATTTATGAATTCATTGCCTTCTTCCTTCAACCTCTCAAATTCTTAACTTTCCCCATCAACCCATTTAATTCCTCATCACAAAGCTTCAAAAAACTAACTCTCTCAACCCATTTGTGACCAGATCCATGATTCCCAACTTAATAAGCAACCTCAGTTTCTGCAAAGACTGACCAATTCCATAGCTTTTGAAGCTCTGCTTATATTAACAATGGAGTTCAAAAGCTGACCCATGTTTTCTTCTTGGGAGCTTTTGTTTCTTGCATAAAAAAACATGCCTACTGCAGTTGCAGCTCCTTTGGCTCTTCTTTCTGTCTTCCTCCTTTTGTCGTCTGCTCAGTCTTCATTTCCCTACCATGGATTCAAAAGCACAGATCTTATTCGTGATGGCCCGGCGTCTCGTGTTGAGCCCTCTGGTGCATTGAGGCTCACCGATCGATCACACGATATTATCGGCCGCGCATTCTATCCAACCTCATTCCTGATGGTTGACAAAAAACCTGGCTCCAATCGGAATGTTTCATCCTTCAGCACCACTTTTGTTTTTGCAATCAATCCATCGAGCCCCGGCCATGGTGGCTTCGGGTTGGCCTTTGCCATGGTTCCGTCGATCGAGTTTGCAGATGCAGCCGGTGGACACTTCCTTGGATTATTCAACCCTTCCAACAATGGTAACGCTTCAAACCATATATTTGCTGTTGAATTCGACACTGTAAATGGGCATGATGAAGAAACGAACACACGAGGAAATCATGTTGGGATCAATATCAATAACATCACATCAGTTACAGACAAACCTGCTACTTATCCCAAGCATGGCGATGATGGTAAACAAGAGGAAATTCAAATGGATTCTGGATCTCCTATCATTGCGTGGATTGAATATGATGGTCCCAGCATGATTGTGAATGTCACAGTAGCTCCTTTCACAAACCAGACAAAGAAACCAACAAGTTCACTCCTTTCCGATAAGATTGACCTGAAATCAGTTCTAAGGGAACGAATGTACGTAGGCTTCTCGGCTTCAACCGGAGATAGAACAAGCTCTCATTACATTTTGGGATGGAGTTTTGCAGTGAATGGACCAGCGCCGCCGTTGAATTACTCTCTCCTTCCGAACCCGCCAAAAGAGCAAGATCCTCCTCGTTCTGCACCATCCAACAATACTCACTTCAAGGTGCTTATAGCAGTTTTCTCCATCCTGGGCATTCTAGGACTCCTCTTCTTAGGTTTCAGGTTCAGAAAAATGTGGCAAACTGAGAAACTCGAGGATTGGGAAAGAGACTGTCCTCACAGATTCAACTACAGAGATCTATACACAGCAACAAAAGGATTCAAAAGCAGCGAGCTAATTGGAGTTGGGGGATTTGGGTCAGTATACAAGGGTCGATTACATTCAACTGGAATCGAAATCGCTGTTAAAAGAGTAAAAGGAAACACAAGCCAAGGAATGAAAGAATTCGCAGCAGAAATCGAAAGCCTAGGAAGATTAAGACACAAAAACTTGGTAAATCTACAAGGATGGTGCAAGAAAAAAAACGATCTACTCATAATCTACGATTACATACCAAACGGAAGCCTATATTCACTCCTATACCATCCAAAAAACAACATCATACTAAATTGGAAACAAAGATTCAACATCCTACAAGGGATAGCAGCAGGATTATTATACCTCCACGAGGAATGGGAACAAGTAGTTATCCACCGAGACGTAAAGCCTAGCAATGTCCTCATAGACGCCGAAATGAATGCTCGATTGAGCGATTTTGGCCTCGCGAGGCAATACGACCACGCCGAGGCCTCGCACACCACCGGCGTGGTCGGCACGATCGGGTACATTGCCCCGGAGCTGGTCCGCAACGGGAGAGCTTCGAAGAGCACCGACGTGTTCGGCTACGGAATCCTGCTTCTGGAAGTGGCCTGTGGAAGGAAACCGCTGGAATCAAAGGAGTTCATACTGGTGGAATGGGTGATGGAATGCTACGAAACGGTAGGGATTGTGAATGCTGCGGATCCGAAGCTGAATTCGGTTTATGAGGTTGAAGAAATGGAGATGGTTCTGAAATTAGGGCTTGTTTGTACTCACCAGAGGCCGGAGTCTCGGCCGACGATGAGACAGGTGACGAGGATTCTTCACGGCGATGATCCGGTGCCGGCGGTGGACGACTGGGATTGTTCTCAGAGTTACTCCAAATTTAGCTCCAGACTTACTGAAGTGATTTCGGCTGGATCTTATCGTTCGTTTTCCATTGGCGCCATTTCTTCCACCTCCATTGATGGAGGCAGATAGTTTAACTATTTACCTTGTAATTTTAGGTCTTTTTTAAGGATTGATTTTTGGGGAAATTGTACAAAAATAGATCTGAAATATGAGGTCCATAATCATTATTCCCTTTAAACTTAAACTTCAAATTTGGTTAATTGCATTCATTAACATTTAATCAATGTTCCCATTAATTATGCACCCCAAGGCCCCATTGACCAATTGAGTCACTTCATAATAATTTATACTATGTCAGGTAATGAATGTGCATAAGATTTTGGCAAAACAAATGACTCAACTTTTTTAGTTACGGGAATTTGTTCTCGTTTATACTTCTTCCTTCCCCTCCATTTTCAAGTAATTATAGGAGTAAATGTTGGAAGTATGCGATAAACACTTACAAAACAAAGAATCAAACAAAAAACTTTTTTTTAAAGCTACCACAAGTTCACTCCATTTTATTTGATACTTATATTTGATGGTTCATATATCAACTCATACAACACATTTTATTTATAGGATTTTATAGAATAATCTAAATCTATAACTCACCTCTAGATTTAACCTTATATTCAATGTCACGGTCACAAGTTCGATTTTAAAAATTGATATTTGGCTCTCATATTATTTGAAAGTAGTAGTACTCTCTATTGAATTTGTTAGTTTTCTCTTCTAATTTATACTAAAAAAAGCTGTCATTGAAGCTTTTCTTTTTTGAGATCTAACTCTCATTCTAACTTAATGTCAAGGATATTTTACCCAATTTTATTACTTACGTAACTTTCTCAAATCAAAATACAAAATACAAAACTTACCTGATAAATTATAACTCATACGTGATTCTCAACAAAAAAACAAAAAAAAAAAATTATCTCATACGTAACTTTCTCAAAATAAAACACAAAACTTACTTAATAAATTATAGAGAGATTAGCACAACTAGACCAAATTAGAAAATTAATTGCAACATTAGGCATTTATGAAAGTATTTGCAATAGTAGTTTTTTTTTATTAATTTAAATTAATGAAAATAACACATTTACACATTTACACATTTGACCCTTCATTTGGTAGTTTCATTTTAGGGGGAAAAGTTGAAAACCGTCCACATTCCATAGTTATTGCCGAAATTTTGGGGCGATTTTCTTGGACAAAACCGAATCGTGGGAAGACGATTAAGGGAAGTTTTTTTTGTCTTCGTCTGCTCAAATCTTGTATGCAAGATTTTCAAATTTTCTATACCATTATTAATATCTTCCCTCCATTAAAACACTTTCCTTTTTTAAATGTCAACCATTTTAATTGTAAATTTATCTCTCTTCTTTATTATTTTCCTTTTATGTTTCATGCCTTCTCCTCCTTCCTCCAATCCGACATTTCTGATTATTTTCTGGACTTCGTTCTCTATTTTCTCTTCTCGGTCACCACGAAAATTCGTCGATCAATCCATTTCGGCAGGACTGTATATTCCGTCCATTTCAGTCTTTTTCTACACAAATCTCCAATTCTCCTCTGTTTTTTTTTTCATTTCGGTGTTCCTTTCTGTTGTATCGTCGTCTGAAGGTCACTGTTTATTCCTCATTAATCGTCCCTCGAGATGTCTCAGATTGTTCAATATGGTTTGATCAATTCATGTTATGTCATTGATGTACACTTTTTTTTTCATTTATACTCCAGTGTGTTGCATGTCATATGTAGAACATTTCTTTCTACTTAGTCATGTTTCCATATTATGGTATGTTCATTTTCCTTCACAGATTGACAATACTGTATTTTAGATATACACTATCATCTAGTATTTTAGAACCACCGTACTATTTTATGTCTAAGTAGTTATCATGTTCATACTATGTAAACCAGCTCATCAATCATTCCAATTCTAAAATACAGAATTATACCTAATTGTATATTTGCCACAATACGTTTATACCACACGGTATATGATTCGCAATACAGATTACATAGGTTTTAATTTAAAGTACAACATTATACCACTTTGTGTAGGTTTTAGTAAACACATATATACCACAATTTAAACCACACTCTATATTCTTTGAAACACTCGATATTTCCCTACAAATAATAGCATCAGCCTCTATGTGCTTGTCCTCATCACTGGTCTCTGCTACATCTTCATCTACATTCTTTTCAGTACCCCTAGCCTCAAAAGTCTACATTTAATAAAGTATAACAATAAACATACGAGCAGACATAACGATAATGTTGATATTACAA
>JBBMEF010000018.1:15693339-15706948 GCA_037832685.1 Sicyos baderoa | reverse complement strand
TCGAGTGGGTTCATGCACAGTGTCACGGCTGTACTATGGATTGATCTTCTCAACTCTTTTCCGATCTCATCAGAATCTTTCGTCGACAGCGTTAGTTCTATATTTCTTTCGTAATTTTCTTCTTCTCCCGAGTTGGCTTTTATAGGAGTTGAGTTGAGTCCGAAACTCTTGCCCCACGATCCCACTTCGTCCCCGCAAATCTCGTTAGCATGCACGTCTCGTGGTTCTGATGCGATCTGGTTTAGATGGTTGACGCGTGTATTTTCTCGATGGTTGATCTTCAAATTCGCTTTCGCAAGATTAAGGTTTTAGCGAAAAATACCTTGCAAAACTTAGTAAAACGTTAAGTAGTTCAACTTCGTAAAAGATTGTGGTATTTCGCTTTTGCGAACTATTTCTAGCGAACTTTAACTATATGTCATGAATTTTCTATCTTTTATCTATAATTCGCTCCTTAAATCATGTCGCGAATGCGAGTTATCAAACAACCTGAAGGGTTTGTAGTTCAAGGAAAAGGTCTATCGACTAAAAAAAGCTTTGAACGGTTTAAAACAAGTTCCAAGGTCTTGGTATAGCAGAATAAATGCACACTTGATAAGCTTAGGCTTTAAAAAAAGTCTAAGTGAATTTACTCTATATATCAAGAAGGTTGATGATGAAATACTTGTTATGTCCTTGTATGTTGAAGATTTACTTGTCACATGAAGCACTAAGGAGTTGATTGATGAATTTAAAGAAAAAATGAAAGATACCTTTGCAATGACTGATCTCGAAAGAATGTCATTTTTTCTTGGTATGCAAGTGCAACATAATGCTACCAAGATTTTTATAAGTCAAACAAAATATGCAAAGGAAATTCTCAAAAAATTGAAGATAGAGGAGTGCAAGCCAACTACAACTCCAATGAATAAAAATGAGAAGTTCAACAAAGAAGATGGAGTTGAAAAAGTCGATGAAAGGTTGTACAAAAGCTTAATAGATCTATTTGACTGCAACTAGGCCAGACATTATGCATGTCGTGAGTTTATTGTCAAGATATATGCATTGTGCAAGTGAAATTCACTTTCAAGCAGCAAAAAGAATCCTCAGATATGTTAAAGGCACAATAGACTATGGAGTATTTTTCAGACAGGTCAAGAATTTCTGTCTTCATGCTTTTTCTGATAGTGATTGGGCAGGAAGCAATGATGATATGTGAAGCACTTCAGGTTATTGTTTTAGCTTTGGTTCAGGAATTTTTTCTTGGTGTTCAAAAAAATAAGATGCCATATAGCACAGTCAACAGCGAAAGCAGAATACATGGCAGCTGTAATGGCTGCAAATCAAGTCATTTGGCTAAGAAAACTAATGGTTGATTTGAATATAGAGCAGAAGGAACGTACACAGATTTTCGTTGATAATCAAGCAACAATTTCATTTTCTAATGATCATGTGTTTCATGGGAAAACAAAACACTTCAAAATAAAGTTTTATGTTCTTAGAGAAGTGCAACAACAAGGAGAAGTACAACTGATCTACTGCAACACAGAAAACCAACTTGCTGATTTTCTAACAAAATCACTCCCCAAAGAAAGATTGGAAGCTCTCAGACAAAAACTTGGAATATGCAATCTTAAAGTCAAGGAGGAGTGTTGAATTATGCCTTAAAAGGCTGCAATATTCTAGTAGAATGGGTAAAAAAGAAATTAGTTAAAAGAGTCTAAATTAGTTTAGATTAAGTCCTATTCTTTTGCTATTTTTATGCAATATATTTTAAGCTTTTTGTAGCCGTTTTTTCTGCAAAATAAGTTGTATATCAATTGTATAAATAGCTGATCTTAATGCCAAATATTAAACATCTTTCCCATATATCTTTTTCCATTTGTTTGGAGTCTAAAAAACTAATAGAGATGAAATCATACACAAATAAAAGAATGATAAGGAGAAGAGATACCACACCGATATAAAGTGGTTCGGACTAGCCTATTCAAATGTTGAAAGAGAACTCATGTTGCTTTATATACCGTACAATCACACACCCTACTCATAGTTAATTAACTTAACCGCAAAACTAACCTAAGTTTACTGAACTCACCAAATGGGTTAAAAACAATTGATATGTAATTCACAATTAACACTCGCTCCTGAACCCACAAACAACATCATCTCACCTCTGACGTTGGCACGTTGATGGGCACTAGTGAACATTGTTCGATGATTCTTTGAAGAAAACGTGTTTGAATCTAGAGAGGGAGAGAGATAGTAATTGAAGTGAAATGTTAGTTGCCTCTTTAGCTAAAAGAAGACTAAATTTTAAAGTTAATTTTATTGGAGGGTTTGATTAGGACACAAAAAAAGAAGTTGTAATTGGAATGAAACCAAATTGTTTATGATTTGGTATTTTATGAGTCACGGGCAGAACCTGCAGTAAAAGACTAAACAAATCTTCGGAATAACACCTCATAAAGCACGTTCCACACCTCAAGTTTGGCTGCCCAGTTGGGAGTTCCAAAATGGAGAATCAGGAATCTCGTCCGCCGGAGCACAGATCGAACAAATCGATTCCTCCATACATGAAGGCGCTATCAGGCTCTCTCGGAGGGGTCATGGAGGCCGGTTGTCTGCAGCCGATTGATGTTATCAAGACTCGGTTGCAGCTCGATCGGACCGGAGCTTACAAGGGGATCCTCCACTGCGGAGCCACGGTTGTGCGAACCGAAGGAGTTCGAGCTCTTTGGAAGGGATTGACTCCGTTCGCTACGCATCTGACCTTGAAATATGCGCTTCGAATGGGATCCAATGCCGTGTTTCAGACCGCGTTTAAGGACTCCCAGACTGGAAAACTCAGCAATCATGCTCGCCTCATTTCTGGATTCGGTGCTGGAGTTTTGGAGGCTCTGCTTATTGTTACTCCATTCGAGGTGACTTTCCAACTTTCTCTCTATCTTTCTTGCTGTTGTTCAATTTGCTATGATCTTCAATTTTAGATTTAGGGATTTGGTTATGGAATGGGAATCGTTACTAGTTGTTTGGATGAGTAATTGTAGGAGTGATTACTATTAATTGTCGGTTTGAATGGGAATCGGTACTCCTTTTAGATCCTAAGTATTACTTTTTCACTCTGCTAATTTAGGTATTTATGTATCAGATCTGATTTGCTTAGGTCTCGCTTGATAATCATTTGGTTTTTGTTTTTAGAATTTAAGTTTTATTTTGATTCAAATCCTTTACAAAGTGTTTCATCTTCCCCTGAGGAGGTATATGAGTCATATCTAAATTTTAGAAACCAAAACACATTTTTGAAAGCTACTTTTTTTAGCTTCCAAATTTTGAGTTGGTTTTTAAAAATATAGGTAAGATCTCATATCAAAGTAAGTAAGATCATGAGAATGGAGTAGTTGTTGTAGGCTTAAATTTAAAAAACAAAAAATAAAAAACAAAATAGTTATCAAACGGGCTTTAATTTTACATTTCTTGTTTGTTTCACCTGAAGCTTAGTGTGCCACTGCCAATGTGATTGTTGACCAGGCTATGGTGGCTGATGGTGGCAATTCATTTATTGATTTGCAATTTCCCAATTGGTCAATTAAGAAACCCCAAGTTTTCCATTGTCTATATTAAATTCTAATGCATAATGCTCTTCTCCATCTTCCTATCTACTTATTATCCTTCTTGCAAGTCAAAATGCGTCTTTTGCATTGCTTGTGCATCACCTTGATGCAAGTCCAAGCCTCTATTGGCTTAGACTATTATACAGGCTCAAAATGCGTCTATATTATGTTTAACTTAGAATTTTGCACCAAAGTGGAGAGTTAAGCAATTATTTTATAATCAGAGTCAACCTACAGAATATCTCAGGACAATGACATCACTAATTAAATATGTCATGGAGTTACATTCAAATTTAAAAGTTAGGGTATGGGCTTAGAGAATGAAGTGTTTATTGTCTTGCTTTTGTGGACACATTATATCTATGCTTGCAAGCCTGGCGTACAATGGATAAAATTGTATGTCTTTCATCTATATTTGGCGCTAGCATAACTGGTTGATATGTTTTGTTAGTTTGTTCAGTTTCAACTTGTAGCTCTGTTCATGTATGTTTAATAGTAAGAATTGAAGAGGTGTGAAATGACTTACATGTTGGTGTGGATATTGTTGGTGTAGGTGGTGAAGATTAGATTGCAGCAACAGAAAGGGTTGAGTCCTGAGCTCCTCAAGTATAAGGGTCCAGTGCACTGTGCTCGAATGATCATTCGAGAAGAAGGCCTCCTAGGGCTTTGGGCTGGTGCTGCCCCAACTGTTATGCGGAATGGTACAAACCAGGCTGCCATGTTTACTGCCAAGAATTCTTTTGATGTTGTTCTATGGAACAGACACGAAGGGGATGGGAAAGTCCTCCAACCGTGGCAATCGATGGTATCAGGATTTCTAGCTGGCACGGCAGGGCCTATATGCACTGGTCCTTTTGATGTTGTGAAAACTAGGCTAATGGCCCAGAGCCGAGGCGTAGGTGAACTCAAGTACAAAGGCATGTTCCATGCGATCAGAACAATATACGCAGAGGAGGGACTTCTTGCCTTGTGGAAAGGGCTGCTGCCTCGACTCATGAGGATTCCACCAGGGCAGGCCATTGTGTGGGGTGTGGCTGATCAAATTATTGGCTTGTATGAGAGGAGACATCTTCATGATTCTTCCATTTAAATTCTAGGCATATTTTCGGCTTGCTTTACTATGAATTCGCCTGCAACCAAGTGTTGGTCTTCTTAACGTCATAGCTCAACTGGCATTCATGAAATTGTTCTTTGGTTCGAATTCTCCCCTCAAATCTTGTTGAATTAAAAAAAATGTTTCTTAGTGCATACTTCAATTTCTTGTCTCAGTTTCAGCCACCGTCTAAATAACCCCTGGTTTGGTCACCCATGTCTTCAAATTGGTAGAACCTTACAAATTTTAGTGCTGTTTGTTGTTTGTATTGTGACAGCTCTTTAGTGTCTGGGTAGCGCTAATTCTTTAGTTACAATTCTTGGATTCTTTTGGGAGTCAAGATTTCTTGTTGGTGGATGTTGTTGTCTATTGGATGATGTAGCTCCTTCTAGGCTCTGTCAGTAAACATTTTAATTGAAGCTATTAAAGTTTCATTTCAAAAATATAAATTACTTTAAAAAAAAGGTAAAATGTATCTTTATTGTTAAGTTTAAATTAAAGAACGTTAAAATTTTGTTTGAATAATATCTTTTTTATCTTTCAAAAATATTATTATGTTGGGAGAATAAACATATTATAAACATATTATTCAAAGTTTTTGATGGATAATTTTGACATTTTTTTTATATTTGAATTGAGGGGTTATGATTTTCTAATGACTTTAAAGTTAATCAATTTTTGGGTCATTCAACTCAACACAACCGAAAACGGGAAGTAAAGAATTTTATTTATAAATATATATAATTTTGACACAATTTTGATCCCATTTAATGAGGTGGTCAAAATTATGGCAATGACCTAAATTTTGTTTACCTTTAAACCTCCCTATGGTGGGGGTGGGTCCTACTATATTAGTAATAGCATTGCAAAACCAAAACCCTAGAGACCATAATTGGAAATGAAAATGTTATATAAAGTAATTTTAAGCGCGGCCTCACCGATTGTAACCCTAAATCCTTCCCTTCCCCCACTGCTTCTCACCCATTTTCACTTTCTTCTCTCTCCAACTTCATTCCCTTCTCACCGCCGTTCTGCTTGTTATTCGCCGCCGCCGCCGCCGTAAATGATGTCCGACGAGGAAAGGGAGGAGAAGGAGCTCGATCTTTCTTCTCCTGAAGTTGTCACCAAATACAAGAGCGCCGCTGAGATTGTCAACAGTAAATTTCTCTCATCTTTCTCTTTTTAGTTTGTGTTCGAGTCTGTGATTTGGATAATCTAGCTCTGTTTTTTTTGCGTTTTGTATTCATAATTGGTGTATGTTATGTGTAATTTTGCAGAGGCATTGCAGTTGGTGATATCGGAATGTAAACCGAAGGCTAAGATTGTTGACATTTGCGAGAAAGGGGATTCGTTCATTAGAGAGTAAGAGTTTTGTTTGTTTTCTTGTAGTTGAAGAATCTGTGAACCTTTTGTTTTAACTGCGTTTATCCAAGTCAAGTCAATCCAATACGTTTAATTGTTCTTCACTGTCGTTCTTTGATTATTTGTTTAAATGCCTTGTTTAACTGTTGTTTTTATATGTTTTTATAAATTCTGGTTGGGTTTATAGGCAAACTGGAAATATGTACAAGAATGTTAAGAAGAAGATTGAAAGAGGCGTTGCTTTTCCAACTTGCATTTCTGTCAACAACACTGTATGCCACTTTTCGCCGCTTTCCAGTGACGAGACAGTGTTGGAAGAGGGCAATATGCTTAAGATGTAAGTTATATTAATATTCGCCTTCAGATAATTCAGTTGCTGAATTAGAGATTGAAGGATAAACCCTAATGGATGTTTGTCTTAATGCAGTGATTTGGGTTGTCATATTGATGGTTTTATTGCTGTTGTGGCTCATACTCATGTGCTTCAAGAAGGCCCCATTACAGGAAGAGCTGCTGATGTAATTGCAGCTGCTAACACTGCAGCTGAAGTTGCCTTGAGGCTTGTGAGGCCTGGAAAAAAGGTAACATGTTATGCTGTTGATAGTACGAATTTTAATTTGTTTGGACTTTGGACATTTTCTTAATATTTCAGCCTGGTAGGTGGGTCAGTCTAAGTCATGTTTTGTTTTAAACGTTTCATGAATTTTTTGATGTATTTAAGTTTTATGAAATGATTATTGATTTTTTGTTTATTGGAAAGGCAACTTTGCCGAGGTAATCAGTTGATTCTTTTGATTTCCTCTTTTCCCTGTTGCCTACATGAACTCTGGCCACATTTGGACTATTGTTTGGTGGGCATGTCATATGTTGTCTAACCTATTGTCCAACATTGGGCCAAAATCATTTTAGTGTCGTCGAAACCTACAGTCTATGTCTGTTCCTTAAACAACTATTAGTTAATACTCTTTCGATGCACAGCGATTTCTTCTTCCTCTTGATTTATAAATTGTATTTTATTAGAAATATTTTTCCTACATTGCCTTAGTGTGGTAACATGGTCTCTACTTGATGATAACTACAATGGCTATGGATTGCATCCAGTGAAGCCTTTTCATGTCATAGTTACACAGATAGAGTATCTTAACTTTGTTTACTAGGTTTAGGAACCTGGGAAACATAATTCTTTTAATTCTGTTTTTTTGTATAAAATCTGTTAGAATATTTTTCTTCATTGCCTTTGCATGGTAGCATGGTCTGTACTTGATGATAACCACAATGGCTAAGGATTTTATACGATGAAGCCTGTTCATGTCATACTTCCACTGATGAAGTATCATGGACTTGTGGTAACTTTATTGCAATGTATAGCTTCATGAGAAAAGAAATATATTTACCTGTTTTCTTGATTTAAAAAGTTCCATCTGTTTTAGATTTCTTTATTTTTTTTCATTGTCTTTGTGTGGCAACATGGTCTCTACTTGATGATAACTTTAATGGCTATGGATTGCATCCGATGAAGCCTTTTTAATGTCATAGTTACACTGATAGAGGACATGGACTTGCCTTGATTTTATTACAAGGTTTACTCGTTTATTTGATGAAACCATTTGTATGGTCTTATGGTGAAACTAAGGATAATGTTAGCTATATGTTTCAATTCCATATAATTTTTTTCTTTCTGGTTTTTATCACTCATTTGTTGAAGCTTTGTTTTCCAGAACAAGGATGTTACAGATGCAATTCAAAAAGTTGCTGCATCTTATGACTGCAAAATTGTCGAAGGTGTTCTTAGCCATCAGCTGAAGCAGTTTGTGATTGATGGGAACAAGGTTGTATTGAGCGTTGCCAATCCTGAGACGAGAGTTGACGAAGCAGAATTTGAGGAAAATGAGGTGTATTCAATAGATATAGTTACAAGCACAGGAGAAGGAAAGCCTAAGTTGTTGGATGAGAAGCAGACAACTATTTATAAGAGAGCTGTGGACAGGAACTATCACTTAAAGATGAAAGCCTCTAGATTTATTTTCAGTGAAATAACTCAGAAGTTTCCTATAATGCCTTTCAGTGCAAGGTTTGTTGTTTTATGTATATGCTACTGTCTTCAAATTTCGTTTGGCCAACTGTTGTGTTTATTTATTCTCATAAATGCGCAGGGCCTTAGAGGAGAAAAGAGCTCGGCTTGGATTGGTGGAATGTGTTAATCATGATCTTTTGCAACCATATCCTGTTCTTCATGAGAAGCCTGGTGAGACTGTAAATGTCTGAGCTACCTTTCGGCCTAGCTTTTCAAGTCTGCCTTTTCTGCATAACTAAATTCTATGTTTCATCAGGTGATTACGTTGCTCATATCAAATTCACTGTTTTGCTGATGCCTAATGGATCCGACCGAGTCACATCTCATTCTCTACAAGCTCTGCAGCCGACAAAAACGGTAGATGATCCTGAAATCAAGGCATGGTTAGCACTGGGCACAAAGACTAAGAAAAAAGGGGGTGGAAAGAAGAAGAAAGGTTAGCTATTAAAAGATTCACCTCATGTCGTAAATTCTTTTTTACAAGATTACTTAATTTTTATTCTTGTTTTGCTTGCATGGCTCTTCATTTTAATATAACTAAGGATCAACTTTGGTTTCATTTTATACTCAAGCTGACTCCGAAAACCAGCCATTGTTTTATTCCAACATGGAAACCGATGGTTTCTTAGTTGCATTCGGTTTTGACTTTCTTTAAAATGAAGTTTGAACCAAATCAAAGAAGGGCTGGGGATCTAAAAGGTTATGTCTCATGAGTGGCCAGCCATCTATCTTAGAATAAATTTTCTATGATTTTTCTACACATAAATATTATAGGGGTTAGATGGTTTGTTCCATGAGAATAGTCGAGATGTGCTTAAGTAGACTAGATGAGCTTAAGCTAGCTGAGAGACTCATGGATATTTGAAAAAGGGTGTGGAATAGAGATCTCATATGGGTGTGAAATGGTGAAGTTTTAACCTTCTGGTCACTTAGACCAACTGAAATGACTGGTTAGTTAGTCTTAGTTTTATATGAACCATTTCTTAGAAAACTGGTACGTTTGTCGAGCGTTTTGACACTGTTCAGTCGGTTATGTTTGCCATAGAATTTCATCTTCTGCACCTTTACTCCATTGTTGCAGGTAAGAAGGGTGATAAAACAGAGGAGTCTACGAGTGCTGAACCTATGGATGCATCCCAAGAATGATCAACCAAACCAAAAAAAACAGAGAAATTCGTGTCGTTTTTTTCTTCTTCTTGTTGGAACTTGGCTTTGCCCCCACACCTTTAATCTCATTTGTATACGATGAGCAGGCAGGTGGGTGTAGTTGCCAGAGAAAAGTGGTGAACCTTCTTTATTATCAATGAATCTAATTTTCTCTTTTTGTATGGTCAACATATTCTTACTTTGATTTTCATTTATACTTCATGGATGCCAAAACCATAATGTCTGGTTTAAAATGATCACATGTATTTTTGGAAAATATAGAAATGATTTTTAAGGGGGTTTTCAAGAAGACAAATTATTTAGTTAATATTAGCACTTTTTAATGCTAAACTTTTCTAATTTTTCTGTTATGTAGAACTAAAAGAAGTTATATAAACCAAGCTAGATATTCGATTGAATGGATGAAAACCCCTAATTTTGTTTTTTATTAGGTCAAAACTCACAAATTCGGCATTTATGAACATGTCATTTCTCTGTTTATCCCTTTTCGAATCAATGCACATAGTTCCTGGCGTGGGTTGGGTGAGCTCCAAGTAGATTCCAATATTTGATACGGTCTAAACTCCAATTTCACCAAGTCATAGCCCACCTGGGATGGTATATCATAAAATTATTTCACCTTTCCCATTTCTTATGTGAAGTTGACTAATGTAGAATTACATCGTAATTTATTGAATCAAATATTCATTTGAGTTTGATGAGAGTTGATATCGTATATAATTTGAAATAGCATTTTTAAAAATGAATATGTAAGATGTGTAGTGAATTTATATTGATCATGTTTAAGGATGTCATTGAATATGATAAGACAAATTTGACCAATATGGTTTAAACGAAAACAATTTCATGCTCAAACATGTTGAATTGTATCTTTATCAACAACACAGCTTCAATAAGTCAACAAATATATTATTGGGAAAACTATCTTTTTGGTCTCTACCTTTTAGTTGGAATTTCACTTTGGTCCTTATGTTTCAAAGTTCAACACTTTTACCCTTGACATTTCAATAATTCTCAATTTTAGTCCTTGAGATAACGGAACCGTTAGTGAGATAAAGGAACCGTTAGTGAGTTAACGAAATGTTGACTATGATAATGACTAAGCTAATTTTAAAATATAATAAATTAATAATGTGTAATTATGATGTTTAATGATTTTTTTAATACAATAATTAAAATAAATAAAAAATACATTACCTCCCTCTTAATTATATTTTTATATTACCTACAATAATTATCTTCTAAAAATTAAATTAAAAATAAACGTAACATTCATTTTTCACAACATTTATTTTTCTGTTCCATTCAACAAATTTATTTATTTTTATATTTATTATTTTTCTCCCTTGTTAAAATATGAATCTTATATATATTATTTAGAAGATTAAAAAAAGTTATATTTATTTTATTTAAAAATATAATTAAAATGAAGGTATTGGATTTTTGAGTTTTCTTGTAACTGCTATTTTTTTTTTTTTAAATCTATGTAAACATTATAATTACATTTTTTTTACACTATATCTATTTTATCTAAAAATATAATTATTGTAAGTAATATAAAAATATAATTAAAATAGAGGTAATGTGTTTTTTTTTAATTTTCTTTGTAATTATTGTATTTTAAAAAAAAATCATTTAAACACCATAAGTAAACACCATTAATTTATTAGATTTCAAAATTAATTTAGTTATCATCCTAGTCAATATTCCATTAGATTACTTACGGTTTCGTTATATCAATGACTAAAATTGAGAATTATTAAAATTTCAAGGGTAAAAACGTTGATTTTGAAACATAGGGGTCAAAGTAAAACAGGTAGGGATCAAAAAAGTAGTTTTCCATATATTATTTTGGATGAACAACATTACAAAAAAAAAGCTTGCAATAGAGCAGATAAATTAGAAATCTTGGAATAGGATTTACATCACACTAACTTGTATCGCTCGTGATTATTGGTTCTTGAAAGACTGCAAACAAACAGATCGTGAGGAAACGTATAGGCAGTTCAAAGTAAGAAAAATAATGTTTAATTTGTAAGACGCATCTCACTCAATGTTTATGAGAGATCTTTCATCTATTCTACGAGTTGTTGCTTCTTCTGTGTAGTTTCCAAACAATTCTAAAGTCTTAATAGCAAAAGTTAAACCAAACCGCGAACATTGAACGGAGAACAGCGGACAACATACAACAAACTAAGAACAAAGAACAACGAATGGAGAACTGCGAGCGGAAAAATGGCAAACAACGAACGGAGAACGACGAACAAGACGAATTACGAAAGAGAACGTCAGACAACAAACGGCGAAGGGAGAATGACCATGGAGAACGACATAGGACAATTGGAAGACAAAGAACGGCAGATGGTTAACAGAGAGCGACGAACAACTAACGAAGACCGACAGGCAACAAACAAAAATTGGCCGACAACAAATAGAGAATATCAGACTAAATACGATATGATTTTCTTTTTAAATTGGGGAGCACTCCCACAAAGTGAACGCTCTTTTGAAGCAGTCTCATTGACTAAATACGGAACAACAACCATGTCTCAACCATTGATTACTCCAGAAGTTATTATTGCTTATCTTGTGCAGCCAGCCAAACAACATCAAGTAGGTTTACTAAATGTGGAATTTGAAAAATAAAATAAAAAATAAATTAGACATACATGTTATAATAAGTTATTTCTTTATACTTCAAATTATCTAAGGGACGACAAATGGATAACATTGTAAACAACGAATGTAAAGACCCGACCCGAATACGGTCCTAAACCTAGGCCTTTACTACATGCATGACTTTCAAAAGCGGAAAACATAAAACATAATGGACATCAACCAAGCTCGATTTAACTAAAACAGTTAAACAGTTAATAACTAAAACCTGTCCCTGTTTCCAGCAACCTGTCTCAAGTCAAAATCATTTAAAATACGCCTCCCTGGCCAAAGATATCAAAATAGTTTAAGATAACTTGTTCAGATTTAAACACAAAAGAACCTGTAGATGTCCATACATAAGAATAGCCTAAAGGCTCCGTGCCCTATCTAAATGCAATAGAAATCATTTAGCAATCATAACCTTAAACAAATACTCAGAGTACAATTCATTTATTAAAAATAGACATATCAGAAATCAATCTCATGATCCATCCTACGCTCCTTCAGCCATCAGCGCCGCTGGTCCTGGTTGCCTGTGGAACCACATAAAATAAGGGTGAGTAAACTAAGTTACGCAGTAAGAATCCCCACTGGGGTACAATGTGTTAAAAGCTATCATCCAGTCTAAAGTATACAATGCACTAACAACATGCTTTAACTATCTTTCATGCTTTACTTTACGTGGTTGCCATTTTACGGACTTACACCCTTTACTTGCTTTCATAACTTGACAGATAACAAACATTCGATAAACCATAACTATTCGAGCTCTCAGTCTTGCATTGCTCGTACTATCATGAACTATTAACCTGTGGGGTACACTGAACTCAAGAGTCCGAGGGAGCTCTCCACTCGGCGTTGTAGTGAGCATAAACATGTACCTCATGCTGCTGGCACCAGGTGAAGCTGGGTCTAGGGCTACCTGACCTGGTCCAGTTTCGCATGTCCTAATGACTCGGATCGGTGTCGCTGACAACAGGAGTGCGAGACCTCGGCACGAAACTGTTGCCAGCCATTTGGCACCGTACGCTGCAGCTATGATACGTCCAAGAGTAGGCTCGCACCCAATGGATCGTTCCCAGCCCCTTTGAGCGGCAATCTTGGGCTACTGCTGACACGCTGAGATCGTGTCGACGGTCGGGGACGCGACAAGCCTCGTCATCCTCCCAACCTTATAGGCCCCCGATGGCCTCTCACCCAAGACCGCGGACTAGGCTGTCACCTCGGTTAGCTAAATCAGGTGACGGGTCAGAGATGGGGTTCAACCACACATCCTGCCACAAACCCGGATGATGACTCCTGCAAACCTTTACTATAATGGCACAGTACATATATATATAATCCAGCCACAACATGCAACAATAGCTATTCCTAACATTCCAGATAAATACAATTACCTAGATATTACTACGATGAAACAACGATCGATTAAGCATGCTAACAGCAAAAGACCGAACATGGTTCTATCAAAGTGTAAAGACCCGACCCAAAATATGGTCCTAAACCTAGGTCTTTACTCATGCATGACTAAAACGTGCGGAAAATAAAGTAAATCAAACAGTGGAATTCAGCAAGCTCGGTAAATTTAAAAACTTTAAAACATATATAACGAACTAAAACCTGTCCCTGTTTCCAGCAACCTGTTCAAGTCAAAACAATCATATA